>PVHP010043146.1:0-14666 GCA_004024765.1 Zapus hudsonius
TTTGTAGAAACGTGACTAAAAACATAATGCAATTGTAGGTATCTGCAGACAGATGGCCTGAGTGCTGTTCAAATTATGAAATAACAAAGCAGTCTCCTGTTGAATTCAGCCTGCTGAGGGAGAAAAGTCATTATCAATCTTAACCAGCAGTGGCTCCTGCAAGCTTTATGGTTGGCCAGCCAGGGCAAATGTGTCAACTGGTGCAATGGTGGCATGTCTGTTATGGGGGAAACTGCTCTCGGATTGGATTTGAGGTTCACTCCAAGGAAGAGAATTCCTGCCTGCTACTGACAACCTAATCAAAAGCCTATGGCTGAGGATGTCATAAGCCTAGGAAGGAAACTACTGCTGACCTTTGACTAACTATATATATATATTATGCCCACCAAACTGCCCTCTAAATACTTATGTTTATCTCCATATAAATGATACTTTCACTTTTGGCCAGAGAAGCTTCTCTTTTCAGATGGTAATGACCACTGGGGAAATTCAAAACTCATCAACGTTCCGAGAAAAGACAGTGGAGTGTTCAGCACTGTGTGAGACATCTCTTATCACACCCTTCAAAGCTCAAAGACCATTGCAGAAGAGGTAACAGAAAGAATATAAGAGCCAAAGGAAAAGGAGAACTGCTTTGCAATACTGTCTTCCAGACACAAAGTGGCCATAGTACTCCTGACCTCACAGTGACTGACACCACCTACACAAGCCTGTACAATAGGAGGGGAAAACATGACAGGGACTAGTGGGAAGAAGAACAGATTCAGTGAGGGTGGACAGGAAGGGGAGAAAGCAAGGAGATTATGGTCATGGTATATTGTGTATATGTATGGAGGTTGTCATAAAGGTTAAAAAAATAAAAATAAAACCTAGTGGGAAACAAGCAGGTTCATCCTGACCTTCATAATGGGAAGCTGCAGCCTCTCACTCAATTTCAGCTCACAGTTTACAGGGCTCACTCTGAACAGCAGGCCACATCCATTCAGAAAAGACAGTGTAATTTCATGTAGGTATGGTAAGCTTTCCATAGACCTTCTACACAGGGACTGGAACATTTACCAGTTTGTGTGCTATAAAAGGGGAAATACCCAGATTTGCAGCAACTGTTAGCTCTGAAATCTGAGCTGAAGTTAATGCCAGTGGATGGATGCTACACAATGCTTCTTGAGCTCAGAAAATGTTCACTGCCCAGCCCCATGCCCAAACAGTTTTGGCTTCCTCAAAGATTTCCCCTCACATCTTGGTCCATATTCTAAAGACCATTTATTTAAAAAAAAGTGGTACCCAATTTCTGCTTATTCCTCCCCTTTAATGTCTAGTAAGAAGAGAGTCTCAAATGACTACTGAGTTTTGTTCTCGATGAGACAGGAATTTATGTTAGAGACTGAAGTCTCCCTTTGCTAAAGCTAGGATACTCAGTATACAATTATCTCATTCTCAATATCTGTGACCTACGTTGCTCGTTTTCTCCAAATTAGGAAAATGTAATTACCCTTTTCCATTTCTCTTTCCATCAGGGCAGGCCCAAGGGGTTGGGGCACTTCCCAAGCAGTAGGCTCTGGTCGCATGCCACAGCCCTGAGCATTAGGAGAAGCAGTGTTCAGTTCTGCCAGCTCCTGGCTTCTTCCATGAAGCTGTGAACACTGGCTGGCAGAAAGACAAAGCAAAAGTGATCTACTCCTGACAATTACCCACATTGAGCCCACCAGTACTAGCAGGAGAAGTGGCAGGGCTGCAGACCCCAGTTGTCCCCAATCATGCCTGGATGTGTAAACACACACAAAGCCCAAGCTCTTCCCCACTAAGATCCCCTGTTACCTCAGCTCAGCTTTCATGACATCATGACACGAAGGATGTTGCTTATTGTCCCAGCCTGCTTATTTGCATAATCTTTGTGCAGGGGTGACCCTAGTTGGTTTTCATTGAGAGGTGTGCAGAGAGTAATGGGCACCTATAATCTAGAAAGTCTCTCCCTATATGGCTCTCTCACCTCAGTTGATATGGTTTTCTATTGTCCTTGGACTTTTGAATTCCATGGCAGAAACACAGATTTTTTTTGTTTGTTTATGTCTGTGTTTAGTTTATTATTAACAAATATTAATTATACATAATAATGTGTTTCATCATGACATTTTCATACATGTATATTATGTATTTTGATCATATTTACCTCTATTGTTTCCTTTCTAACCCTACTTACTACTTCTCTTTCTCAGCTAGTTTCCCTTCTATTTTCATGTTTTAACTTATTTACAGGAGCATGCGTGATAGGTCATTCTCAAGAGCTCGGTCAACTTACCAGTGGCTGTACCATTGAAAAATGACTTTCCTTACTCAAGAAACTAACTTCTTAGAGATTCTCCAGGAGGGTTGAGGCTCCATGATCCTCTTCCTGATAGCAATTTAACTACGTATAAATCCTTAGAGAGTGGTGGGGCATTGTGAGCCTCTCCCTCCTCCACAATAGAATATTGGTAGGTCATCACAGCTACCGAGGTCAAGAGTACAACAGCCATGCCATGCCTAGAATACAGTATTTCACTATTCCACAACACTCCACCCCATCCTGAAGCTCTATGTTCTTTCTGTCTCCTCTTTCCTGATATTCCCTGATGTTCACTGAGTCTTTGAAGAGTGGATATGGAGGCTTTTAATAGATGACCCAGTATTTTTAATTATGATGAAAGCATTATGAAGGAAAAGTCCTATACACAGATTTTTGGTATATATTCCCTTATTCTCCAACTTTGGATAATTATAGTTTTAGGAGTTCTATATACCCATAAAAATGAAGACTTACAAGGCACACACATGGCACATGCAGCTACTGTACTGTGAATGAAGACTTCTTGATTTTACTGGTTCAGTGCAGAAATATAATGATTGGTTGGATGTTTTTTGACTATTGGGGAAACAAGACAAAGGACAGGATTCTAGCACTTTAGGATACTGTAGTCCACTTAGGGAAGGACTGAGGGCTATGTAAAAATAGAAAGACAATACAATTCCACATAAGGTACCTGATACAGAGATCCAGTGGAGGCCTCACTGAAGACATCATTGGGACAATTTGATGCATGAGCAAAGTTTTCAAGACAGATGAAATGGGAAAGTTGCTAACAGAAAGAATGGGATATGCCAGCCACAGTGAAGAGGATTATAACTACACCAAACTTCAGACAGATCATCGTGTTAGAGTTTAAAGTACAGGAAGGAAGAGTGAAAGGAAACAGATGCTGTGAAACAGCATGAGTGAAGCCACAGGTTGATCTTTGTAACAAAAGCCAGTGGTTTCAGTGTGACACCAGAAAGACCAAGAGCTTACTGGGCTCTTGAGTTACAGCCTCAACCCCAGCAACAAATGAAGCCTACAGAGATGTGGCTGCCAACAATCTTAACAAGTCCTCCCAGAGATCCTGCTGCATGCTGAAGTCAGAATATCGAGGAGACATAGCAGAGTCTGAGAACTCACAGCCACATGCAAGCTGCATTGGAAGCGTAAACCCCATGGGAAGTTGCTCACTGCTCTAATAGCCCAGGTGAGAAATAACAAAGTCCTCTAGGAAGGATCGAAATGGAGAAACAATAGAAAGAGGGAAAGAGGTGGGCGATAAAAAGCTAGAATCTGAGGCCAGCTGAACATGGAAGGTGAGGAATATGTGTGGGCTGTGACTGAGGTGGTAATAAAATGGTTTTGTTTGTTTGGTCATGCAGTCCAATTGGAAGAGAAGCAGTCTCTGGAGAACCTCAGCCTCCGCAGAGATGCTCATTAGCTGCATCTTCTCCTTAATCCTGATGGTGATGAAGATGGGCTTTTTCTGAGTGACTAACAGGAAGATTGGCTGTATAGTTCACACAGAAAAACATTTCAGAACCAGCCCTGTTGATGGAAAGAATAGGGCCAGAAGAGAAGCTTTCAGACATTCAAAGGAATGTTATAACATTTTTTTTTCATTTGACTTCTGTTGACTTTGTATTTCCCTGTTACTTGGATGTGTATAAGAGGAAATGGGGGGGTGTCAGATGACTTGCATGGCTACCAGTACTTCATTACAGCTATGTTGATATTGTTTCAGTCTCAATATATCTAGACTCTAGCACATAATACAGTCTGAGAACTCTCTGTTGGATTGGGAAGTTAATCACTTCCAAACTTAAGCACCTCTTTTTAGAAGGTTCTAGGGGCTGGGAGATTGCTCATCAGTGAAGTTAGTGCTGTGCAAATATGAGGGATCTGAGTTTGCATCCATGTAAAAACTAGGTGTATCAGCACACATCTGTGATCCCAGTGCTGGGAAATGGAGACAGGAGAATCTCCACGGCCTGGTGGCTGGCGTTTCTAGCCAAGGCTGTGAGTGTCATGTTCAGTGACACTGAACTATCTCAAAAAATAAGCTGGAGAGTGATCCAGGCATCCACACCACACATATGTGCATACATATGGATGAGCACCTGTATAAACATGTCCACCCAAACACATACAGGCCTGCATATACATGCATGCACATCACACATGAGTACACATGTAAAAAATAAATTCCAGCCTGTAAATCCCAGGATGCCACTGTGCTCCTCTGTAGTTCCTGAACCAAGCACCTAAGGGTCCCTTCCAGGCCTTCACCCTGCTACCCATGATTGTGACCTTATTGGAGATAGAGTCTTTGCAGATGTAGTCAAGTTTAAATGAATTCTTGCGTGATTGGAGTCAGCCTTGATTCAGTAACTTGTCTTTTTTAAAAAGAGGGAAATTTGGACACAAACATGGAAAGAAAACCAAGTGAGTATGGAGGCAGAGCTTGGTATGATACATCTACAAACCAAGGAGTGTCTACAAGGATGCTAACTGCCTTAGGAAGAGGTAAGGAAGAAACCTCCCCAGGGGCTTTGGTGAGAACTTTGGCAAACACCTTGATTTTGTTCTCCAGGACTGGGAGACAAAACATTTATGTTCTTTCAAAGTATTTTATTTATAGTAATTTGGTCCTGAAGCTTAAGAAACCAACATATGCTTCAAACCTGTAATAGGTTTAAAATTTACAATTCTAGGCCCCCAAATAAAAAGACACCAATAACAACCAGAAATGACTTAAAACTTACATCAGACAGACTTTGATATCAGGGGAATCAGAGAGATGGAAGAGAAGACTCCTGTGTATAAACATGTAGAAAATAGGTAACTTGCTTTTATCAGACTGCTGTAAAGTGCAATAGACTGCCTTCTAAGATACAAGGGAACATTTCTCCATAATTTCCAGGGAAAATAAGGACAGCTAGATAACTTTCCTCTTCTCTGACAGCCTATCACCAAATGAGAGATGGAGAATAATAGAAGAGACAGTGATGATATAAAACGGGCCCCCGATGTGGAGCATTGCTGGATTAACTCCAGCAGCGTTTGTGTATGTTGTCATGTCAATAAAATTACTGAAATTGAAACCTGAAATTGAACAGAGTGTGAAAGAAAGAAGATATTACCCAAGGGATCTAGGCTGTAAATATTCACATTAAGAGGAGGTGATATCATGGAAAGTTTCAGTGTTTCGTGATGCCATTGAAGTCCAAACAAAGAGGATATAATTTCATTATTTCCCTCTGTGGTGTTTTCTGCAGCGTCGAGTACTTGGTTGTAATGAAATTGGGCTCCTGAGAAGTGAAATCCAAGTTCAAAGATGTGTCAGTAGGCTGGAGTGCATATTCATTTGTTCACATGCCTTGTGGGCTGCTTCTTCTCCATTAGGAACTGTGTACTTTCTTTATTCACTAGCAGGAACGTGATGGGAAAAGCTGGCACTGACTTTCCCATCCTTGGACAGTGGGGGAAGGTTGAGACTGTCCGGCTAGTGTGGTGGTGTAGCTAGAAATCCACACCTTGCCTCTCCTCTGTTCAACTTTGGTATGACTCCTCTTTTCCCCCTCTACGTCATGGGTCCCTCACTATATGTCCCCCAACCCTGTCTCTCTTCTGCTCTCTTAGCCAAAGGCCAGGGCGCACCATTTCTTCAGTGGCGTCTGAGAACTGTGGCAGGTCTGTTTGCTCTCTTCTCTACTCAGACATCCCTTCTGTCATTTGTTTTCATCTCTAGCAATCTGAGTGCCATTTTGATGGAAGACTGATACCCCCACACCCCATGGGGAAGGTGTCGGGAATTCTGGGGCTGGTCTGTCCATAGAGCAAGCTTCTGATTCAAAAATACACAGACAGATTTTCCTGACAACCAAACAACTGTCAATGTTTCCCTTAGGGATTATCCTTTATTGAAAGAATTGCAGCCTGCTTTAAGTTCTCACATTCTTATCAAAACAAATCAAAAGGAAACAAAACATAGCATCTAATTCGTCATTGGATGCCTCTAGGAAAAGCCCAGAGTCATCAAACTAGTGAGGGAGACTTGTGTTGTCTTTCCTGGAGATGTTATTAATATGGTGAGCTCAAGATAATTTGAATTTTTACAATTGATGAGAGGTTCATTATGTTCTTTGTTTTAGAAATAGAAACCGAGCTTTAAAAATGTTAAAAACTTAGTCAAGTTTACTGAGTTAGGCATGAAACTCAGGTGTTCCTATGCCGCATTGCCACTGATGCATTGAGGTTTCCTGGGAAGCTCAGAATGTTGGGGCTGGGGCGCTACCTCAGTCCTGTGGGCTGCTATAACAAATGTCATAGGCTGGATCACTTGTAAACAATGGAAATTTGCTTCTCGTGATTCTGGAGGTCAAGAAGTCCAAGGTCAATGGGCAGAGGACCCATTTCCTGTCTCATAGAAGGTACCTTCTTGCTATGGCCTTACATAGTGGGGCAGTGGCAGCTCTCTATCCCACCAATCCCATTCATAAGGGCTGTTCCCACATGACCTAACCACCTTCCAGTAGGGCCCAGCTCTTAACATCAATACCTCTGGTTTCAAAGGTATTGGGATTTCAAAATGTGAATTTTGGGGACTCAAGAGACAGCTCGGTGGATAAAAGCACTTGCTTGCAAAGCCTGGTGACCTGGGTTTGATTCCCCAGTATCCACATAAAGCCAGATACTCAAAGTGGTGCATGTATCTGGAGTTTGTTTGCAGTGGCAAGGGGATCTGGTACACCTCTCTCTCTCTCTCTCTCTCTCTCTCTCTCTCTCTTTCTCATTTTTATCTATCTGCTTGTAAATAAACAAAACCAGTTTTTATATAGGAGTTCTTTTTTGGGGGTCAGGGAATCTTTCAGGCCATAACAGTGGTCCTCAAGGCGCCTATTTAGGTAACTGTCAACCCACGGTATAGGACTGCAGAATGCTGCTGTCTAGATCCCACCCGCTTACCACTTCTTCAGAGAGCTTAGGTTATATTTTGGATTTGATTCAAGCATTAGAAAACATTTGAGGGCATTGGGGAGATGGTTCAATGAATAAAGCATAACTCCAAATACCTTATGTTGGATTCCCAGACCCCAAATAAAAACTGAAAGTTGTAATGTGTGCCATAATCCCAGGGAGGAAGAGACAGCAGAATTTCCTGGAAACTCTCTAATGGAACCATGACCATGCCTCAAAACAGTGAGGACTGACCTAAAAGTTGACCGCTGTCCTATCCGTGCATGTGTGTGCCTGCACTCACAGACACACTAAGTAAAGAAAGAAATAAAGAAACAAATATCAAATCACAACCTTCTTCAGTAAAAGAAGAAGGTTGTGATTTGATATTTGTCCATGTGTAGCCTGAACCTAGTTCTTTTCTCTGAAATCATACAAAATGATCCCAGCGCATGGAACACTTGAGAACAGGTTTGCCCCTCTTTAAAGCTTTAATTTTTTATTTAGTCTTCATCAAGATTTTTCTATGATTATTTCCAGGAACTTTGCTTTCCTTAAACATATCAGTTTATCAAACTCTGCATTTTTGAAGAACAGAATTTGGACACAATATTTCAGGCTTGATCAGGAAATAGAAAAAGTGAACCTTGCATTCTTTTTTTTTTTTTTTTTGACCACTTTTGGGTCCTGGGAAGCAACCTGGTATTGATTAAGTTTCACACAAGATGAACTTGGACTATGCTCCGGATTACAATTTCCAGTGACCTAAATGCACCTCCATATTATCAATGAATAGAGCAAACATTATGTACACAAGCTGTGTTGAACATGCTCAGCCCTTTGTGTATCCCATTGACCAATGTTTGTAAAGACGTAACATATAGTCCTTGGCTCAGATTGAACTCATTAAAATCCAACAGAACAATTGGTGTTATAAATGCTGCCACTTCTCCCATGGCTGTTTACTAGAGACCTTCATATAAATCTACAGATGAAACTTAACAGTTTCAATGCATTGGTTAAGACAAACATTATAGGTATAGTATATTTATTTTGGACACAGGCTATAGTTTTTTTTTTTTAATACATCATTCAAGTTTAGGAGCAAGTACTATTGAGAAACCTAAAAACTTTCAAGAAATATTCTATCTTCAGTTCTACTTCTTCATCTCATTCCAAATGGAACTAACCTTCTCCTCTGAATTAGCAAGAAAATATCTTTTCAGAGTTACTCTCTTTTCCTGATATGATGGCTTTAGTGTGACAATGTCTACTCAGCTTTTTTTCCCCTAAGGTACTTCTGTGAATTTTGGAAGAAATGTACTAGGCTCTATTTCGACTAAGATATGGTCTTAACCCTTCTTCAAAATAACAAGAAGAAGCAATAGTTAATCATTTATTTGCCAGACTTCTGCCCATCCTCCTCCCTTTCTCTCTCCTGTGAACTTTCTCTTTCCCGCCCCTTTCTTTCCCAGCTCTCTCTCGCTCTTTCCTTCATTCAAATCTAAATACCCTCTAAAGTATTCCTAAACTATTCCTGCTATTGTGTATGGTTTCAGCCATTATCAATAATATCACTCAGAGACCCTGTTTATACATTGGCACTACCTGTCAGACCCTGGGAAGTGGAAGACCCCTAATCCAGAGAGAGGTTAAAGACTCTCTCACCATGGATTTTATGGCATGAAAACATATTCCACCACAAACTCTTATTTTGTGTAGAATTGTTGGAACATATAATGCTTTGTTTAATTTTTTGAGAATAGATACAGGTTTATATAAAGTCAAGGTATACACTTTGATCAAAGGCATTGAAAAAATATTAAACATTTGATTAAGGAAATAAATCACTTCAGGCCAGAGCTGATTCCTGGAGCTATAATGACCCTTAGCCCATGAATGCGACACCGTTTTTAGTGCTTAGTCACCAAGTCTTTTAAAAAAAATTATTGATTTTTATAAGAATGTTGCACTCTTATATTCTGTCTCACCAGCCCCAATTCTGCGAAGGGTCTTCCTCAGTGAGGTTGTTAGTATTCACTGGGGGTCCTAGGGCCTCAGTCAGGCTCTGTAGGGGAGGGGGAACATGGTCTCAGGCCTTTCCCACCACCCTGAGGCCCCTACAGTCTTTCCACTCCCTCTTCCACAAGGCTACCTGAGCAAAGGCCAGATAGGGATCTGATTTAGTGTTGCTTTCTCTGTAGCCTCTGTATCTCTGTTCTAAGAGGTTCCAGTGATGTCTGTCACCATCTCCCTGGAACTGGTTTACTAGATGTGAGCAGTACCTGTGCCAGCACTTCCTCTGCAATGACTTCTGAGTGGCTCCAGAGATGAGGTGGAGGTGACCCATCTCATGGTAGACGGTCACTTCTCCATTCTTCATATGTTGGTGCATCCTTGTTCTCCCCTGTGTTCTCCATCTGTAAGACAGAACAGATTCTCCAACCAAAAGTGTGAGCAGCATGAATTAAAGGGGATGAGCCCGTTATTAGAGAGATTTATTAATGTGTCCGGCCACTCTTCTTAGTTAAAGGGCAGTGGAGGTTCTCTCTGGAGCCTGTTGATTTCTTGTCCTAGAAAATAAAATAACTTCTGATGGTACTGCTTCAGGTTCCTCAGTCAGACCTGGAGGGCTGAGAGGACTTCTGGTTGCACACAACTGTATTTAAGAGGAAACAAAAGCTTTTAGGAAAGAAGAAAAGATATAGTCACAGTACAAGGCATCCGGGAAGACAATAAGAGTGAAGCAATGCTCTTACTTCAAAAACTTCCTTGTTAAGTCTTAGTTTTTTTAGGTTTTTTTTTGTCTCTTGATGACAATGGTTAAAGTATTTCTCTTATGTCCACTGGAAATTCAATGCCCACTTTTTTTCTTCATTAAAAATTATTATGGGCAACCTCAAACTTATAAAAAGCTATCCAGCACCCTTTGGCAATTGTGAGATCCCAGCTCTATATACCTTCTCCACCATCTTGACACAAATTCCAGCATCACACCAATGTATATGCAAACACTAAAAACTATAACCAAAACATCACTCCTTATTACAACAAGGCTTTTTAATGACACCAATATCCAGCCAATATTCACAGCTCCTTGGTCATCTCATTCTTCCTATTTTTTACAGTTTGGTTTCATCTGTGTACAAATAAGGTGCCTACATTGCAATTGCAGCTCTTTACCCTAAGCCTCTTGTCCCAAAGGCTCCTCTTCCATCGCTCACTCCTTCTCACTCTCCTTTTGTTTTTCATAATTTAGTTGTTGAAGGAATGTAATTGTTTTCTCTACATACTGTCTGGGTTTTGCTAATTGGGTCCCATGGTGTCATTTAATGAGTTCCTGTGCTCCTCTAGATTGATAGTGAGAGCTAGGGGCTTCAGCTTTTGCTTTTTACTGTTTCTGGACAAATTACTTCATTGGTGGGATTGTGTGCTTTTATCAGGAGATCCATGATGTCCAGAGGTCTCTTTCTGTGATGTTGGCAGCATGGATGATATTTTAGACCCATCATTTAATTTGTGGTTACCAAATATATTCTTTTTTTCTTTTTTTAATATATATTTATTGTCCATAATGAGCTACATTATTTAGTGAGCAAACAATGAGTTGTTATCCCCAATTTCCCAATGCCCCCCTCATATTTATTTATTTGCAAACAGAGAGAGAGAGAATTGAGCACACCAAGGCCTTTAGGCACTGCAAACAAACTCTAGATGCATGTGCCACTTTGTGCATCTGGCTTATGTGGGTACTAGGGAATCAAATCTGGGTTGCTAGGCTCTGGAGGCAAGCACCTTAACTGCTGAGCCATCTCTCCAGCCCCAAATATGAATTTTCTTATCCTAGCATTTGTCTTCCCTTCATGTTTTAGACGAGATCGGGCACGTTCAGGGTGGTATGGCTGTAGACACACTTCATATTTTATAAATAATAATTTAAAGAAAAATTTACCTTTCCATTAATTTAATTACCATGAAATGTAGCTCTTATAGAAGAAAGTCTTTCTCATATGTAACAGTTTTTAGAATAATGAATTTGTTTCATACTTTCCCACCAGTTACTTCTAATTTTTCTTTTTGCTATCATTATTTCTTTGGTCTCATTTTGAATTTATAGATTCAAACGTATTTGACATGATAAATCACTGAAATTTATTCATATCAATGGGTACTTTGGTCCTACCTTTGCATAATGGGAAAATTTTCAACTTGGATCCTGAGCACTTTTGAAAGAAAGAGAGAGAGAGAGAGAGAGAGAGAGAGAGAGAGAGAGAGAGTGGGAGGGAGGGAAAGAGAGAGGTAGAAAGGAAGAAAGAAAGAAAGATGGGAGGGAGAAAGAAGGAAGAATAGGATGGAAGGAAGGAAACCCTTTTGGCCATTAATTATGGCCTTGATTTTGACTATGATAAGAGATTTCAGGCTCGTCATATTTGCTTCTTATCCCACAACTGGAATATGTCACTTTTTCAAAGAAGTCCTTTTAGGAAAAAACATTAGAAGTCAGTCTGGACACTAGGGCTGTTCAATGCTACTGAGTTGGTTATTGTTTTCAAATCTTGTAGTATTTAAAGTCAGGAAATACAAACATTTTCAAAAGATAAAATTCATCATCAGTTTATACTAATACCTACAACACTAACTCACAATTGTAGAATTTCTATGGAACCTCAGTCATCTTATGCCTTCTCTAATATTAAAATCCCAGTTCTTAAAAATGTCAACATAAGCATTAATCTAGTTTATCCTATAATACATCTAAGCATTTCAGAATAGTAAAACCAACAATGTAACCCACAATATGATTGTATAGAGATAGCTTATATTTTCATGTTCCTTTTCTTTAAGCTGTATCCTGTTTAAGATATAAAGTTGACAGATATATTTGAAAGTATCTTGGCATAGTTTCTCTGAGGGATTATGCCACTAATCTGAGTTTGTGTGCTTTACTTTAAATTTTTATAGATTCTTTTGTAGAATTTAATTTTGGTTTGTACAAGTGTTTTAGCTAATTTGACTTGCTATAACGAAGAACCATCAATCAGGGCTTCTTAAACTCTTTCCACTCATGACCCCTTTTCTCAAGAAATTTTTACATGATACCAGGTAGCTAGGTATATAAAACAGGTATCCAAGTCAACTATTTATTGGTTATAGATCATAGAAAATTGTACTAGAAAATAATTCTTTAGTATCCACATGCATTTACCATTTATTCAAAAAAAAGTGAATTTGTATACTACTGAGATGGACGAGCTTCTTTAGTTTTACATAAAGAATTAAATCTTGGGCTGGTGAGATGGGTCAGCAAGCATGAGGCCAGAGTAGGCCCTAGACTGCCTGAGTTAGAATCTCCAGAACCCATGTTAAATATCCTGGCCATGCACACCTGTAATCCTGATGGTAGACCTGGAAATCGCTTGAGCTTGTACAGAAATCGCTGGAAATTCTGTGCTAATCCAAGCCAAAATTCATTTAACATTTTCTAATGGCACTCAAATAAGCAACTCAAACAGCAGTTTTTAAAATCAAATGTTGGAATCCAGTAAATCCAGATACTTATTTGATGAATTCTAAGGGGTGACAGTGGAAAAATACTATTTCATAATGAAACAACTATGTTACCTAAGAGTAAGAACCTTGTGGTGCATAGCCTATAATAGTCTCAAATATGAGCTGATGTGTTTCATAGTGTTCCCTGGTAGTGCATCATATGATGCATGTGCAATGCACCTTGCATGCCTCGTGTTCTCAGAACCAAGGCTGCTTGCTGTGAAGTTGTGCGAGGCAACAGAGAATAGCACTGCCAGAAACTCCTTGGGTTCGTTATGTGTTTGATTTTGATTGCTGTTTGGTTACTGGGCATTTGAAACTCTTTTGGCATTATTTTTCACAATGGCAACGTTCAGTTAATGCAACCCCAGAAGCTGTGCTGTGGACTATGTAGCTTATCAACAGTAGAAAATATATCTCAGTGTTCTGGAGATTGGAAGTTCAAGATCACGTGGTTGGATCAACAGCTGGCTAATTGGCTATGAGATCCACTCAGAGGCAAGGAACCCCTGACTGGTAAGGGGACCCAAGGCAACCCTGAATGGGGACCAAGAACCCCATCTCGGTGGGGAAGTCCTCACTAACCACAGGTCCTCAGAAAGGCTACACCCTCCAGATGCTCACCAACCTAGCAATATCTGTCTCAATTGACCAATAATGATCTCACTCTCCGCTGGAGACTATTTGTATTTTTCAGAAAGCAACGAGAACCGGGACCACCGAACTCCACCAAAGGGACATGACTTGAAAGGGGACACCCAAGCAGGAGACCATTCACCTCAAACTCACCATTTAGAGCCCTAACACAATCTCTAAGGAAGTGAGATGGAGCTATTCCCACAGCAAGGCAGATAACCTGGGGAAGGACGATAGAGAGAGGCACCAAGGGTGCCCAAAATTGTCCAAAATACAAATCTACAGACTCTTAAAAACCTAATAACTATGCAAAATATAAACTCACCCACTATGACTCAGGGAAATTTGCAGAAGAGGGGCCGGAGAGAATGTAAGCGTCATGGGGGGGGGGAGAATAACTAATGCATAAGAGGGAATGTCAACATGGATTCAATGGCTTTATCTAAGAACCTATAATACTGAGCATACTGATGTATTAATATATGTAATTTTAAGCCAATACAAACGTTAAAAAAAGATCACATGGCTGGTTCTCATGAGGACCCCATTGCAGACTGCTGTCTTATTTTATCTCACTGTGTGTGTGTGTGGGGGGGTGTTAATAATGCTCATAGGAACTTCTACCTCATGATCTTCAAAGCCCCGACTCCTAATACGACAGTCACACAGAGGGTTAGGATTTCAATAAGTGAATTTTATGAGGGAGAAACATTAATTGCCTGACATCTAGTATCTTCTTTACATCAAGACTGGCGGTGTCTCTTCTACTTAGCTTTTGTCCTGGGAACCTGTGCAGGGTTGTGTTACGTAAAGATGGAGATGGCACAGAAAGAAGATCTTTGGGTCGAAACTGCTGCCCGTTCACCTGCAATTGTTTGAGAGATGAAAACCATTGAGATTGGGCCAGCTGGTCTGCATTAGAACAAAAGGAAGAATGCGGACTTTTGAAGTAAAGGACCTGAATGCTTTGTTACCCCCTGGATTAACAGGTTGGTAGCCCACCTGGTTCTGTGGAGTATGGCAAATGTAAGAAGAGAGGGTCGTTGGATTTGCAACACAGTTTTGTTTTTGAAAAATGGCCATCGGCATGTGAAGCAGGTGTGCAAGGTTGCCTGCATGGAGCCCGATGGGGCCATGAGGATGAACTGTGGGTTGCAATGGAGACCCAAAGAATTCCAGGACTATGGAT
>PVHP010043147.1:0-13875 GCA_004024765.1 Zapus hudsonius
CATCGTGATAAGAACTATGTGGACTTTTGGAGTTGGGCTGGGTGCGTTGCATCTTATTTACATGTATGGTTATTTTGTGGGGGGCAGGTGCAGAGTGTAGTGTCCAAGTGTCCCCCATAAACCCATGTGTCTGAATGCTCGATCCCCAGCTGATGGCAATTTTGGAATTGGAACCCTGTTGGAGGTGTGTTGTTGGGGGTGGGCTTCTGGGGTTCCAGCCAGCTTCCCCTCGCCAGTGTCGGGCACCCTCTCCTGCTGCTGGTGTCCACCTGATGTTGGCCGGGAGGTGATGTCCAGCCTCTGCTCATGCCGTCATTTTCCCTGCCATCGTGGAGCTTCTCCTCGAGTCTATAAGCCAGAATAAACCCCTTCTTCCACAAGCTGCCTCTGGTTGGTTCTCTGTGCAGCTATGAGAAGGTTCACTACACCAGTGTTTATGTAGAAATGCAGATATATTTTAGAGAGTAGGCTTATGGTCTGGTTTTGCAGTGAGCCAACTGGCTGTGTGATCTTGAAGGGAGTGTGAGCTGCCGGTTTCTGTGTGATGGAAAAGGTTTTTTGGCGTCCCAGCCTCCCAGCTATAACAGTGACCAAACGATAGCTGTGGGAGCAATCCAAGAGATAAACAGTATAAATAGTATAAGAGGTAAATAGCTAGTTTCTGAGAAGGACACACAGATCACACTCCAGAGGCGGCCTCGGGAAGTCTGGTGGAATTAGACGTGTGTTTGTACAAGCCTACTTTTCATGTAAATAGGCCGGATGGGCTATGCAAACCCATCATCAACGTGACCAAACCCGCTCCTGGGAGCTGACGATTATGACCTAGGCATCGAGTACATCCCGTAAATGATTCCAAATCCTCACACTAGCTCACCGATTAGAGGCACGGCTCCGGCATTCCTTTTCCTTGGCCGTGTAACAAATTACCATAAATCCAACAACACAAAAGAATGCCTCGTGATTATTATCATCCGTGGGTCATTGGTGCAACAGAGGTGTGGCTTGAAGGTGAAACAGTCCTCCATAGGCTCGTGTGTCTGAGCACTTGTCTCTTGTGGGAGGTGGTAGAACCTTTGGGGCAGGAGGTACAGCTGCGGAGGTAGGTCCCTGGAGGTGGCCCTTTGAGAAGGTACCATCACACTTCTGGACCAAGTTCTCTTTGCTTCCTGCCTGCTGTGATGTGAGCCGTAGCCTCATGGGTTTGAATCAAGTGGCCTCCCTGCCTTGAAGGGCTGACATCCTGCGAATCGTGAGCCTC
Source organism: Zapus hudsonius (assembly GCA_004024765.1). Taxonomy (NCBI): domain Eukaryota; kingdom Metazoa; phylum Chordata; class Mammalia; order Rodentia; family Dipodidae; genus Zapus; species Zapus hudsonius. The sequence continues at coordinate 1,262 of PVHP010043147.1, forward strand.
TAAGTCCTTCCTCCCTTGAATGCTTCTGGTCATAGGGCCCAGAAAGGTCAGCAACACACAGGACAGCTGAGTTTTCTACTCAAACCCTCACAAGGCAGAAACCAAGGTGTTATCATGGACCACGGTCTTGCCTGAGGTTTTGGGGCGTTCTCTCTGCTCATTCACAAGGCTTGTAATCACAGTCCCTTGTGATTACAGATTAGTGGCCTCCTGGGTTAAAACCGTTGCTAAAGTCTTTTTTGTTGAGGTCTTAGGGGGTCTCTGTACTTCTGCTTTAGTTGTGTTGAAATCGTTGGTGTCTGTCTGGCTTATCCTGTGTTGACCGATTGGCTGTGGTTATAGGTCTCTTGCTTATCCCACCACTCTCTGCGGGGTTCTATATGCATCCTTCATCCCCCATGGACTGAGCCAGACTGCCCACCGAGGAGGCTATCCAGCTGATTGGGGACAGGGAAGAGGGAAATTGGAGAAATGGGGATACCAACTCATTATTTGCTCATTCAATGTATCTAATTATGGATAATAAAAAAAGATACTGATAACATAAAAAAAAAAGTCTTTGACAACGTTTTTCTGGTAAGGTGACCTTGGCCACTTTTTTCACACTAGCATAATCCTGAAAACGTTCCACAAGACTTTTCCAGAATGTTCGATGCCTCATAAATCAAGAGATTCAGAAACCCCAAATGAGATGACACAGGGTTTTGTTTGGAGTTTATGGAGAAGCTGTCTTCCCAGCCTGCCAAGCTGTGGAGACTGGTTGTCTCCGAACCGGCACTGGGGCTGGAGAGATGGCTCCCAGTTTAAAGTGCTTGCCTTCTAAGCCTGATGACCCAGGTTCGATTCCCCAGTACCCGTGTAAAGCCAGATGCACAAAATGGCCTTGAGTTTGTTTGCAGTGGCTCGAGGCCCTGGTGTGTCCATTCTCTCCCTCTCTCTGTCTCTCTCTCCTTGCAAATAAATAAATTAATATATTTTAGTTATTGGCCAAGCGAGGACTGTTGGTGTAACAACAGAGGTATGTGGACAGGCTCTGTGGAGTATCACTCGGCGTCTGCAGTCCAGGCCTGAGGAAGGTGTCTTTGGTTTTCCACCTCTGCTATTCTACCTGCCGGCTTCCTTTGTCTCTCGCATCCTGGCTCTCTCTGCGTCACTGTGGTTTGGGGCTGAACTCTCTCTTCCAAGACCTTCCTTAAAATATCCCACCGAGACCGGTGAATGTACCCCAGCTCCAATTCTGAATCCTCAGGTGACAGTGTCTTTGGATCCCAACCCAGTCAGGCACTCGGAAATGCCATCACTTAGGCATTAGTGTGATGTCTGGACCCTTTCGGATGGGGTTTTGGGGAGCTGTCAGAGAAGAGGCCGAGCGCTGAACAGATGCTCCAGGGGCCCGTTCAGTCCACCAGCACATAGCGCTCCCGTTCTCCACATGGAGGGCGTGCTGATCAGCTGCCTGAAAAAATAATTAGCAACGACCTTCCTGACACTGAAAGTTCACTCATTGTCTGGAACTCGGTCCTGATTCATGAAGGCAAAATATCTAAACAATAGGGACCCGCAACTTCATGTTCCTGAAAAATCTCTCCCTTCTGAATAGAAAGACCTCCAGCAACTTCTGATTATTCCCTTGCCTCTTAATTGGATAGCTTGAAAAATGTCGACGGGAATTTCCCGTCCCTGCCACAGATCAAATTGTCTAAATGATGGACCGTGATTGTATATTGAGCTCTGATAATCGTATCTCATTTACAGCTACTTAAGTGATATTTTTTTCCCTCTTAACACATGTAGGTCAAGTTACTCCTTCAGATTAAAAAAAAAAACATGAATAGAAATGTCAAATGGAAGAAAGCCAATTACACAACCATTTTAGACTTTTGAGTCAGACTGTTGCATTTCCCAATATTTTATTACTTCTCACTTGTTCTAAACTAAAACTAACCGAGGATGAAGACGCACAATGACAGAGGTGAGTGAGAAGTGGAATTTTTGATATCAGCGAACAGCCAGCCAGCCAATAACCACGTCTAGCTCCTTCTGAGCATCGCGTTTGACTGATAACATATTGACCCCCTCTTCTCAGAGAAACTTGGATTCCTTCCTGTGTAGCGTTCATTCATTTCCCCTTTTTCTTTGTAATAGGCTGAAGCTAAATTTTCCGTGATTCTGTCAGATAGGAGAGACATGGGAACATGAAATTGGCTGAGTGCCTCAAGCCTGGTTCCATCACCACCTCCCTCTCTTAGACGTCCGACGGGGCTCACGCGGTTTGCCGAACGTCTCCCTTGGGTCCCACGAGGTCCACTTGAGCTGCACTGTTGTCCTGTGCCGGTTTGATGAGTATCGATTAGTCATTCTGAAGTCCACCTGCACCCTGTGTGGACAGTCAAGCAAGTTCCCGGCCTTCGAGGGCTTCAATCCTGTTAGGTATGTCTGCAGATCTCTAAAATGACAGGCAGTGTGGAGACATGGGGGGGGGGGGCTGAGCAGATAAAGGGGCTCCAGTTCAACAAGCACAGGGGTTCCTTGGGGGAAGGTGCAAGCTAGTTTCTTCTTTTTCCTTCCCTTCCCTTTCCTTTTGAATCTCCTCCTCTTCCAATCTCGGTCTTGTATTCCCGATTTAACCCGGCAGGAGTGGGATAGTCCAGAAAAGATGGGAAGGGATGCTTCTACACCCACCGCTATGGAGGAGGTTCTCACTTGTCAGGGGCGAAAGCCTTTGGGGCCATTGGAGGCACACCCTGGCTTAATCTCAGGACGGCACCTGACAGCTTAGCTTCATGAGTTTCAGGAGGTGATCTCGATTGGCAGAGAGAGACAGAGACAGAGAGACAGAGAGAGACAGAGAGAGAGAGACAGAGAGTGTCAGGAGCGAAAGCCTTTGGGGCCTTTGGAGGCCCCCCTGGCTTAATCTCAGGACGGCCCCTGACAGCTGGCCACGAGGGGCTTGGCTTCATGAGTTTCAGAAGGTGATCTCGATTGGCCGTTCTGCACAGGTTCTGACCATGAGCCCTCTGATTGGCCAGGAAGCTCTAGAGATTCTGCCTCATTCCCCGCAATAAAAGGCACACGTTCATCAACCCACAAGCGGGGTGTGTGTGTATCTGTATGATCCCCCGCAGGGGCAGTGATACTCAAGCCCAAGGCATCCAGGGACAAAAGCAGAGCTATTTACATCTAATAAAAGTCCATCAAAGTTTCAGTGAAAGGGATCCCAGGCTCCTACGGAAAGAGACATTCGTTCTGCCTCGGGGGTTCTGCAGAACTCTCCCAGGGAGAACTGAGTCTTGGAGAAGCCCTGTGGGGATGAGAGAGAGGCCTGCTTCCTGTTGGCATGGGTGATGGCGGCGTGGGGCTGACTTCTCTCCTTGCATCTTAGCTAGCAAACCTCTCAGCATGAAAGAAGAGTTGGGCTCTCCTATTGAGAATTAATAACCCTCGGGCTAAAGACTAAATTGCTGGGAATGGGAGGCAAACGTGAAGCATGCCACCCCCCATCAGGACATGCTTAAACCCACCAGGATGCAGAGGTGAGGCGCTGAGATGCGCCAGGCCCACAATGCGTGCTAGGCCGTCATGGTGAAATGACACAGGTCTCTTTCCACAGCTGAACAACCGGAGAGAGACAGCTTTGAGGAAGGCCTGTTTGCTTCACCCTGGAAACCGTGGGTTTATATATTTGGTGTTTATGGTTCCTGGGTTTGATCCAGGGTCCCCCACAAATGAATGAATGTGTTCTGAGTGATCGATCCTCAGCTGATGGCAGTTGGGGTTTTACAACCTCGCTGGAGCTGTGTTGTCGGGGGTGGGCTTTTGGGGGTTCTAAGCCAGCTCCCCCTTGCCAGTATTTGGCACACCTTCCTGCCGCTGTTTGCAGTGCTGTGGCGGAGGTGATGTCCACCCTCTGCTCATGCCATCGTCTTCCCTGCCAGGATGGAGTCTCCCCTCGAGTCCGTGAGCCAAATAAACCCTTTCCTCCACAAGCCGCTTTTGCTCAGGTTCTTTCTGCGCAGCAACTAGAAAGCTGACGGCAACACTGAGTTTTGGAAGTGGTTTGTTTTCCCGTTTGTTCCCTTCTTTTCCCAGCTTCCCCTTGATGCAAAAGGCACCCGAGTGCTTAACTCGGGGTGTATTTCAGTGATGCCCCATAAAATCTTGCAGTTGGGGTCAGGGTTTGCCGCCGAAGGCTGCCATATATTCAGAACTGAGCCCAGGAAATGCAGAAGGCGAGATAAACATTTCCCAAGCGGGTGTTGTGGCAGGAATCCAGGCACCTGCCAGGTGGGAGGCTGATAAAGTGCCTGTCGACTTCACTCAGCCCCCCTCACCTGCCTGCATTTGATAAGCCGCCAAGTCTAATTTTCCTAGTGCCTTTCTAATAATTTTCTGCTCCAAGAGTTCCCCGGTCACATTGCTTGGAGCGTTCTAAACACATTCTTGTTGTTGTTTTAACCACAGGACAAGCCAATGTTTCTGCACAAAAATCTAAAATTTATTCCCTCAATTTATTCACTTGATCCTCCATCGGGGGGATATTTCTTTTTTTTATTATTTTTAAAAATATTTTATTTATTCATTTTCAAGCAGAGAGATGAGAGAGAGAGAGAGAGAGAGAGAGAGAGAGAGAGAGAGAGAGAGAGAGAGAGAGAGAACGAACCAGGGCCACCACCTTGTGGGTCTGGCTTATGTGGGTCCTGGGGAACTGAACCCGGGGCCTTAGGCACTGGAGGCAAGTGCCTTAAACCGCTGAGCCATCTCTCCAGCCCGGGATATTTCTTTAGACCCCATTAAGTTCAGGAATGGTAGACCACTCCTGTGGGTACTGGGGCTGTTGTGGACATCTGTCTGTGCTCAAATGACTCATGTTATCCTTTCTGGGGGGAGCCAGCATAGCGAGGGAGGACCCCCAGCCTGTAGTGAGAAGCAGCTGCTCTCTGATGTCTCCGGGTCCCTGAGGGTGCAGGGCTCTCAGGGAGCAATGACACTCACTCATCAGAGCATGTGACAAGTCTTGGGGCCTTGATGGAGCCTCACCACAAATCTGCCACTTAACCTGCCTGGTGCCCAGCAGAGCTCACCCTAGTTTTTGGTGGTCTCTTCCCAAGCCTTGTCAACTGGCATCCAATAAGCCAGGAACTCACCTGGCTGCCTTATTTTCCCGGAGTTGCTGGGGCTCAGAGGGCGCGAACGAGGCGGGTGTCTTCATGAAGGATTGCACGTGAGGATTATATCCAATACTTCATGCAGGAATAAGAGTTTTCTCGTGACCTTTCTTTCGTATTAATGCTTACAGATACCACACCTGAGCTATCTCCAGCATGCCTCAGGTCAGATGCGGCTTCTCTGAGGACGTGTGAGCCTTCTTCACAGATCACATTTGTTGCAGTCAGCTTTCTAGTTGCTGCAAAGAAAGAACCCAAGCAAAAGCGGCTGGTGGAGGAATGGGTTTATTTGGCTTAGGGACTCGAGGGGAGACTCCATCCTGGAGGGAAAACGATGGCATGAGCAGAGGGTGGACATCGCCTCCGCCACAGCACTGCGAACAGCGGCAGGAAGGTGTGCCAAACTCTGGCAAGGGGGAGCTGGCTTAGACCCCCATAAGCCTGCCCCTAACAACACAGCTCCAGCGAGGTTGTAAAACCCAAACTGCCATCAACTGGGGATCGATCTATCAGAACACATTCATTTGTTTGTGGGGGACCCCTGGATCAAACCATGACAACATTAATTATTCTTTGCCTAATAACACGGACAGAGACACACAGACGGAGGGGGAGAAAATCCCAGGCCTGTCACGGTTCTCACAAGGTTCATGGAAGCTTCCATCCTCCGCCGGGAGCCAGCCTGTGAGGTCTGGTCAATGTCCTAATTGGCACACGAGTCCTTCATCAGGAGTTTCTCCCCCTTTGATGACCATCACACCAGTGTCTTGGCCACTCTCTAGTCTGTCACTTTTTCCTACACCGTTTTATTTTTCCTATGACTTCGATTGAAGTCTAGGGTCTTTCTCCAGCCTGGCCCCAACACTGTCCTCTGGCCTTCCCTGGTTCTCCACCCAGACTAGTGAGCTATGTTTCAAAGGTACACCCTGGCCTTTCCCTCCCGGGATGGACCCCTGCTCTGTACCTCTCTGAACCCTCCGCACCTTTGGAAGATAATGCAGATTTTTCCCCTCTGTGCAGCGTCTCCTGGCCTCACTCCTCGTTTGGCTCCTACATGTTAACAGAATCCCTTAGTTCAGATCTGGCATCCGTCATGGTTCTTTGTTGTTGCTGCAATTGACTAGAGAGGGGACTGTCCGTAGCGCCCTTCAGTGATCTTTTGACACGGTAGATGGTTAGTGAGTATTTGTTGACTAATTCACTTAATATCTCTTAAGATTAATTAATTAATTAAATTACAGAGTATTTTCTTCTTATAGCATATGAGCAGAGGGGAAAACCTTACGGAATGGACTGAGATACGGTATAAACAGCACTAGGTTTTTTTTTTTTTGTTTTTCTTTTGCAAGCCTTCTGAGCTATTCTTCCAAATCTCTGCTCTTTCCCTCCATTTTCTGTCTACTTACTCCAGAGGGGGATGTTGTCATTTAACACTGTCTGCCTCTTAGCTGAGGACTGAGAAGCCATAAATTGTCAGTCTTGGACTCTCGGAGTTGCATTTCACAACCCCACACATTTCGAAGGATCAATTTAATATATATATAACTTACTCTTTCCTTAGTAATAGTATGCCGTTTCTTACCAGTTATTGAAAATGATAGTACTTCAGGTACTTAAGCCTTAAATAGGCTATGCTAATCTGCATAAACGATACTAATTAGAAGTCAAGATGCTAAGTAAGTCTTTAAAGAAGAGTCGAATCTCTCCACAGGCTGTCTGCGTCTCACAGTGGATAGAGAACATTTCCCCCATGGGTGGCAATCAGCGGCCATAGTACCACCTGCTAGGACGGTCAAAGGTGTTCACTTATTTATCAGAGACCAAGAAGTCAGTACTCCCTTTAAGGGACACGGAAAAATTAATTCCCTGCCAATACAAATTGCCCTCCATATCTGTACGCCGGGTAGCTCGCAGATTCCACCGACTGCAAATTAAAATAGTCTCCAAATAATTGCATCTGTATGGACCATATATACAGCTGTTTTATGCTGTTATTTCTTAAATAATATAGTAGAACAACTATCTGAATAGCACTTCCAAGGACTTTGTATGTTAAGTAGTCTAGTGATGATTTAAGAACCCTCAGGAGGATGTGTCTGGACGCCATGCAAGCCTTGCTATCGGTTTATACCAAGGACATAACTAGTTGCAGATTTGGGCCCAGAAGTGCTTTTCTGTGAACATTCCTTCACACATACCTTTTGGTGTTGTTGTTGATGACAATTGTGTTGAAATAGAATGCACAGCCACTATACCTATTAGAGCCTTTATCTTCTTATTGCTGGGATAAAACACCCAACCAGAAGCAGTGTATAGATGGAAAGGGTTTGTTTATTTTCGGCTTAAAGCATGGAGATCACAGGCAGCTTGTCACAGAAGCTGGCAGGAAGCAGCAAGAGTGAGTGAGCCAGACATCAGACCTCTACGTGTTGGGCTTGGAGCTGAGCTATAGAACCTGGAAGCCTTCCCCTGGGGACACACCTACGCCTCATCCAGCAAGGCTCCACCTCCCAAAGTCCCCACAACTTTCCCAAATTGCTACCAGTTGGAGAGCACACATTCCAAGTAGATGAGCCTATGGGGGACATTTCACTCAAACCCCCACGGCCTATTCAGAGTGAGTCATTCAGCGGCTTTCATTTACACACACTTCTGTGAGCATCACCTCAGTCTGTTTTATGATTATTTTTGTCACTCCCAAAAGAAACTTAGGACCTTTTTTTAAAAATATATATATTTATTGTCCATAATGAGTTGCATTATTTAATGGGCCAACAATGAGTTGTTATCCCCAGTTCCCCAATGCCTCTCTTCCCCATCCCCCATCAGCTGGATATCCTCCTCTGTGTACCATCTGGATCAGTCCTTGTGGCAGGGGACCCTGGATAGCCTAGTACTCAGCCCGGTTCTCCTGGCCCAAGTGTGTTGTTACTGAGGGGTGCCATGCCTCTGGATCATCTCCCCCACCACGGCTCTCACAATCTTTCTGCCCCCTCTTTCACTCAGTTCCCTGAGTCAACCATGGCTCCTCACTCTAGCAATTTCCCTTAGCTTAGACATCTCCATATCTACCTATGTTCCCAAGATTTTCCTCTCTTTTTGGACATGTCAGATATATAAAATAAAGTGATACCTCTGTGTCTGGCTCTTTCACTTGGCCCATTGCTCTCAAAAGTCTTGTAGGTTTCTGGATGGATCAGGTCTTCACCTCTTCCTCTGTATAGATATGCCGCAGTTTATATCATTGCAGGGCCTTGGGTTTTCTCTGATTGATATGACATGGCCGGTGCCCTTGGAACTCAGAACAAAACCTGCACAAGATTGGCCTGTTACCCATTCGCCATGGTGGGGAGGGACTCCAGAGACAGCACGTGAGACGCCAACCCAAGCGTACATGAGCCTTTAATGGTTGCTGGGTGTGGTGAGGTGTTGGGCACTGCCTGTTGGCTCTGCTACCGAGGGCACGGAGAGCAAAGGGTTAACGGTGTATGAGTGAGGTGAAACCCTGGTAATTCGGTAGGTGTTTCCCAGCTCCACCTACCCTGACTCCCACCCCCATGGGCCACCGAAACCAGCATCCCCATCTCAGCAGGACTGGCATTGAGCAAACCTTCCTTGTACCCATCCCCACGGACCATGGCTAGCATCACGTATTTCCCGCCACTCATGGCCCCCAAATGAGGTGTTCTCAGGTTGTCCCCACCCACCTGTCCCACCCACCTATCCCTGTGCAGGCTGCCAACTCCCCACCCCCATCAACCAATCTCCCTTTCTCTTCCCCATTCCCCATCCCCCTGACCCCCTGTTTCCTATAAAGTGTAAGTTCCCCCAATTGAATAAGGAACCATGTGGATATACAATACGCATCTGCTCGCCTCTGTGTCCCGCGGGACCCCCCTGCGCGATCCCCCCCAGCTCTGTGGACCCTAGCCCTGAGACAGTGGACAGCGGACAGTGGACAGCTCCTGAACAAGGATACTAGTACCCTTGACGCAAGGGATGTGGGCCTATATTTGAATTTCAGTTGCTAGCACTATGGTGCCTTTGCATGTATATAGATCTTTCTAGAAAGTTCTTCCTGAGTATCTTCTGGATTCCATCTTGTCAGCAGGTGTGGTCATCTCCAGTATCCTGTTCTGACCACCCAGATCATCTGTTCCATTATCATTCTTTACCTCATGGCCTTCGATTACAAGCTTTGTGCTATCTCCCCTCCCCTCCCCTGCTGTGACCTAAGGAATTAGCTTCTTTGCTTGTCCCTGAAGTCCTTTCTGGCCTGAGCCCCAGAAAGATGCCATCCTCCTCCCCAGACCCTGAGCAGAGCCATGAGAGGACCTCCCAGCCCGTGTGGCTAACTGTTCCTCTGCTTGGCGCTCAGCCTTGATCTCCGGGACTCTGTTGACAAGCCCTTTCTTGCAGATTTCTTCTGCCACTTCCAAAGGGGATGTGTGACTCTGGTACCCACCTCGTACTGTTAGAGTAAAATTAAAATTAGAATAAAAGTAGAAAATCTCAAGGCAAGAGGGAGCTAGCTAATTATTAGTAAAATATCTAATCCAGAATGGTATGTTGATATGCGCCTCTCCCACCTCGCCCTGCTCCTATAATCCTGCCTTTGTTTCCCTGTAATCTTGCATCTGTGGTTAAGCACAGTAAAGAGTGAGAATGGCCTGGCCGATGGGTTCTATAGATATGGAAAGAATGTGCAAATGCCCAGGTTACTGGAAAACCCTGTAAAGGTTCCCTGAATTGTGATGCATGTTTGGATTCCCTTAAAGGATCTGCTGAACTTGGCCCTTGGCTTTTTTGCCTCTGTCCGGCTATGGATACGCACTGAGCCCTGGGCACACCTGGTTATTTTTAATAAAACCCTTTGCGTGTTTCATAGGAGATTTGGTCAGAGTCTTCTTTTGAGTCGGGGGTCCGGGGTCCTAACACTACCTTCATAAAGTCAGAGACCCGGAGTCCTCTAACTTACTACCAGGTTCAGGAGCACCGAGAGAGATCAGACAATCAAAAATTGGACTGATGTCTCTTAGTTCAGTTCATGTCATCCATATCCCAGAGGGGTTTCCAACAAGACAGCTCCCCATCTTCTGGCACAGAGTGCGGCTGTCCTGTAATCTGCTTCCTTTGCCCCTCTGTTCATAGCGATTTCAGAAACCTAATGTGCGTGCCATCCCGGCCCCAGGACCCTGGTTTGTGTGATAAATGTGCCTTTGCTATGGTCCAGTTGGGCAGCCATTCCTGGCCCTGTCCCAGCATCCTGTGTCGCTCCTTAGGGTGTCCGTCCACACAGGTGCTTGCCAGCTCTCCCCCCAGTCTGATAATACTAGAGCACCCCAAGTCTGCTCTCCTTCCCTCCTGTGGTGCTCGTGGGCAAGTCGTGTCTGTGAAGCGTGCGTTCACTCTTGCCGGATCTCTGCATGAGCCCACGTGGCCTCGGAAGGTTGAAGAGTTAGTTCAGAACCATGAACATCTGCCTGCAGCTTATGACGCTAATATTCAACAGCTCTGGACTCGCTAAGTGGGGGTTTTGAACTTTTGCTATTTCTTTTTTTAAAAAAATATTTTACTTATTTATTTGCACAGAGAGAGACAGAGACAGAGAGACAGAGAGAGAATGGGTACGTCAGGGCTTCCAACCACTGCGAATGAACTCCAGACGCATGCAGCACTTTGTGCATCTGGCTTTAATTGGGTGCTGGGGAATTGAACCTGGGTCCTTAGGCTTTGCAGGCAAGAGCCTTAACCAGTGAACAATCTCTCCAGCCCCTGAATTTACTGTTTCTCCACTTTTCTACTTTCCAGTAACACAAGGCAGGTGCACAGTGGATATTGGAACATGGAATGTCATATTTAAACTGGCTCCTCTCTCTCTCTCTCTCTCTCTCTCTCTCTCTCTCTCTCTCTCTCTCTCTCTCTCTCTCTCTCTCTCTCTCTCGCCACATGAGTACCAGGACGTTAGGAGAAGTTCACCTGTAGAGGGTAACTGAGGCACGGTGAGTGGATGGACAGGCAAGTGCAAGAGAAATCCAAGGGAATTTGAGATTTTTGGTTCCAGTTTACTTTTGCATTAATTAGATTTCATAAATTTCTCCCTTCATTACTTCTGTCTTCTTCATTAAAAAAAAAATCTTCTGGGCTGGAGAGATAGCTTGGAGGTTAAGGCACTTGCCTCCAGTGCCTAAGGCCCCAGGGTTCAATTCCCCAGGACCACCCACATTAGCCAGACCCAGCCCTGGTGTGCTCTCTCTCTCGCTCTCTCTCTCTCTCTCTCTCTCTCTCTCTCTCTCTGCTTGAAAATGAATAAATAAAAACATAAGCCAGACCCACAAGGTGGTGGCCCTGGTGCTCTCGCTCCTCTCTCTCTCTCTCTCTGCTTGAAAATGAATAAATAAAATATAAAAAAAATCTTCACATCTTTTATTGCCAGCATGATGTCTTCAAATATCTGCTTTATTTCTTTGTCATTCCGAAATAAAGTTCTAATTAACAGTTGATCCAGAAGAGGGAAGGTAAGCGGAGAGGGTGGTGTATATGAATAACTCCCCATGAAAAAATGCCAGCCTGGCACGTGGTGCCAGTTCATTACCTTCGCATTAAAGAGGGAGAGACAGCTTATCTCTTAAGCCACCTGCTTATCCTTGGAAATTTAAAAGATGCGAAATCCCGTTCCAGTGGGTAAAGATGTCATTCTGTGAGGGCGAGAGGAACATGTGAGAATTAGGAGGGAAATACCGAAAAGTGAGTGTAGGGGCCTCCCTGGCTTCCCAGCTCCCATGACACCCTCGGGTCCCCTGGCGGCTCCCAGTTTCCTGCTGGAACCCTTGTTCTCTGGACAGTGTTGGGCAAGACGCAGAACGTTGGCCGTAGGATTTCATGGCTACGTTGGGAAGAAGATTCCCAAAGTTGCCACCTTTTGGAACAAAAGGATAGAAAGGTTTTCGTAAGGTATTCAGACACTGAAGCCCCAAGAATGATATTTTTCTTTTTTCCATCTCTACGTGGGCGTGTGCTTGAGGAGGGCAGAGGGTAACCTCGGGGGTCAGAATTCCACACCCCCTTTTAGAGTCCAGGGTTCTTCACTGGCCTGGAGTTTGACAGTTGAGCTTGACCGGGATTGACTAGCAAGCCCTGGGGTCTCTCTTGTCTCTGTCTCTGTCTCCCCAGGCCTGGGGACCCTCTTGTCTCTGCCTCCTCAGCCCCGGGGACCCTCTTGTCTCTGTCTCTCCAGCCCCGGGGACCCTCTTGTCTCTGTCTCTGCCTCCCCAGGCCCGGGGACCCTCTTGTCTCTGTCTCTGCCTCCCCAGGCCCGGGGACCCTCTTGTCTCTGTCTCTGCCTCCCCAGGCCCGGGGACCCTCTTGTCTCTGTCTCTGCCTCCCCAGGCCCGGGGACCCTCTTGTCTCTGTCTCTGCCTCCCCAGGCCCGGGGACCCTCTTGTCTCT
>PVHP010043148.1:0-14666 GCA_004024765.1 Zapus hudsonius
AACTAACTTCTAGAAGATCAGCCAACATTGAGGTCTCCACTTGATTAAGTTGCTATCATCTGAATTGTTTCTAAAGACCATCAGTTTTTCACACTTGCCAAACTGTAATTGAAAGGAGATGGAGTAGGAATTAACCCACACACATCTAACATTTTTTTAAATAGTGACACCAATTAATGAAATTACTTGGAAATACAGTATTGCTTTCCAATACTCCCAACTAATGTGACAACTAGATGCATTCTTAAACATATGAATGAGTAATATAAAATCAACTTCCTCAGAAAAAACCTGGAATCATTTGGGGGGTGTATAGGATACAAATTATTTTGAAATTTGATCGTGTTCATGTTTTTATGCAGTTCTCCACCCCCTATGGCACTTCATTTTTTATTCCTCTTATATTTACTTTTTTGTATATTTATTATGAAAAGGATATAAATTGTATGAGCAAATCGTGTGAATGTGTCCCTGTTTCCCTACTGTCTGTCCCCTAAACACTGGGGTCCTTCCTCAGTGCACATTATGGATCTGTCCATATGTTAGGGGGATATGAACTGCACCAGAGGTAGCCAGTTTTTCCCTTTTTTAATGTAGTTTTGTCTGCTGATCTGAATTGATGTCATTTGACCCATCCAGTGATCAATAACTGGACTGCACTCTCCAGTAGTCTGTGAGCATTCTGTGTGTCCCTACGTATTCACATACAGTAGCAAAGAAATAAATCTCCCTGCTTTCCTGAAAATATTAAGGCAGGGCTCAGAAGGCTTATATTTATATCAGTGATAATCACACCATATACATGCAGAAAATTATTCAAAGATACTTTATTTCCAGGACTTACAGAGAACTCAACAAAATTAATAACAAAAACTCAAACTGCCACTTCAAAAATGGGGCACTGATCTCAACAGAGAATTCACAGAGGAGGAAACACATATGGCCTTTACTCACATGAAAAAGTGCTCAGCATCCTTAAGTATCAGGGAAATGCAAATAAAAAACAAAATGAGATTCCACCTTACTCCAGTCAGAATGGCAATCATAAAGAAAACCAACAATAATAATTGCTGGCGAGGATGTTGGAAAAAGGAATCCTAATTCACTGCTGGTGGGATTGCAAGCTTGTTCAACCACTTTGGAAAGCACTGTGGAGACTCCTCAACAGAATGGACATAGAGCTACCAATGGACCCAGTTATCCCTCTACTAGGAATCTACCTGCAAGATGTCACATCTCAGGATAGAGACATTTGTGCAACTATGTTTATAGAAGTTCAATTCATAATAGCCAAGAATTGGAATCAACCAAAATGCACCTCCATGGAAGAGTGGATAACAAAACTATGGTATATTTAAAAGATGGAATTCTACTCAGCTGAAAGGAAAAATAACATATCGAATTTTAGAGAAAAATGGTCTGACTTGAAGCAGATCCTACTAAGTAATCTCTCAAAAGAACAGAGAGACTGGCTGGAGAGATGGCTCAGCGGTTAAGGCACTTGCCTCTAGTGCCTAAGGCCCCAGGTTCAATTCCCCAGTACCCACATAAGCCAGACCCACAAGGTGTTGCCCCTGGTTCTCTCTCTCTCTTTCTCTCTCTCTCAATCTCTCTCTCTTTTTCTCTCTGTATCTCTCTGCTTCAAAGCGGTAAATAAAATATTAAAAAATAACAGAGAGACAAACAACACATATTCTCCCTTGTGTGGTCCTTAACCAGAAAAGAAAGAAGTGAGATGTTATGAATGAGGGGAAAGGGATGGGGAGGGAAATAACTTAAGCACAAAGCTAATCCAAAATGGATTAAAAATCATAAAATCCTCATGAGCATACTGTAATCTTATGAGCAAGAAGTTGGTGTTGTCTGGCAGGAGGGGTGGTGAATAGAAAGGGAGAGAGTCTAAGCCCATGAATAATTGATCAGTCGGACAACCCCTGGTCTCAGTCACCAGCTCCTTCCCTCACTGAGCTGTTGACCAAAGTGACCCATGAGATTCCAAAAACAAGAAAGGATTCTGTCACAACTCTTGGATGCTCACCCCAGGCCTGAGGCAGGATCGTGTTGCTGTAGAAACTACAGAAAACCATCTACAGGCATCAAGAGACCCTGAGAGGTCCAGAATGGTATCCAGTCCCCAGATGGTAGTTGGTGCAGTGCTAGAAGGCACTGCATAAGCTGCAAGGGGAAGGTGGTCAAGGACAGCTGGAGCAAATAGAGACCACTGGCATGAAACACAGTCTGCTACCATGAGTAGGCTGACCATACCTCCTACAGGGAGGGAATAGCCAACCAAGAAAAGAGCACTTGTGCAATGGAGGGGCCAAAGCCAGGAGGAGGCAATCAACAGCTTTTAATTTGGCCTAATATTCCACTTAGTGAAGGGGAGCCCTTAACTGGAACTGGAGACTTAAGGCGATATGCACTGGGAGCCTGACTCTTGGGCCCCCTATGAGAGATGCACTATGCCAGCAATTGAAGGAGAGGCTGCTAAATATAGAATCTAGCTAATTCAGAAATGTGTATCTCAGTTAACCTATACTGATCTCACTCTCTGATGGAGATTCTGTTTTTATCTTTCAGAATGCAGCAAGAGAGCTGTGGCACATCCAACCCTACCAAGGAACCTCGGGCCAATAGCTGACATCCTGTCAAGAGATGAGCCACCCCAGACATACCATGGAGGATCCTTATGGAACCCCGCAGAGAATGATGAGATGAACAAGTGACCCATAGCCACAGTCAATCAGTTAACACGGGATAAGCCAGTGAGACAGACACCAATGGTTTTTGATGCAACCTAAAGCAGAAGTACAGAAACCCCTAAGATCTCAACAATAAAACAGCCTTAATAGTCACCCACCATGACTCAGGGGACTGAGCTGAAGAGTTGGCAGAAAGTTGGTGGGGGAGAATACCCAGAATCAATGACCCCCTTAGTAACAACATACTACAGTTGGTGGAAGTGGGTTGACTATTAGGCTATCCATAGACCCCCTGCCCCAAGGACTGAGCCAGACTGCCCACGGAGGAGGATATCCAGCTGATTTGGGATGAGGAAGAGGGACATTGGGGAACTGGGGATAACCACTCACTATTTGCCCCTTATTTAATGTAACTCATTATGGACAATAAAAAAGATATTTTATTTTTTCTTAATTATAGATTTCCTGTATGAACATATCATATATTGGTCATATTCCCCTACCAGTCTCCTGAAGATTCTCATCAATATGGCTTTTAATATTCACTTTGGAGTCATGAATTTCTGTCAGTCTGTCAGGGTGCAAAGCCTCAGGTTACTTCTTTCAACCTGGGCTCTTATATTCTTTCCATCCATCTTATACAATGTTTCCTGAGCCTTGACAGGTCTGTAGTAAGTTTATTTTAGTGTTAAGCTCTTTGTGCCTCTGAATTTCTGCTTTCATGATGTTAGAGTGTCTTTGGTGTCTATTGCCTTGAGAGGTGAATACAGCCATACTGAGGGATGTGTCTTTGGGGTTTACCTTGGGGTGTTACAGTCTAGCTCAGTCTATTTCCTTCTTCTTGGTGTGGAGATTGCCTTCTGCTACTGTGATATCCCCATGTTGAAACTTCTCCTTTTGGAGAGATGGCTTAGTAGTTATGGAACCTGCCTGCAAAGCTCAAGGACCCCAGTTTCATTGGCCATTAACCACATGAAGCTAGATGCACAAGGTGGTGCATGGGTCTGCAGTTTGTTTGTAGTGGCTAGAGGCCCTGATGCGACCATTTCCTCTTAATCCACCTCTTTCTTTCCTTTTAGTAGAAATTCTTCCAAATAATCTTACTATATGTGCTAAAATTTATTATTTAACACTTGATATCTTAACTTTGATGGCAAAACCTGGAATCCATAAAAATCTACATGGAATGGCTATTGTAAAGGTTATACTATTTTCCTTTCAGCCATGTATCTGAGTTATAAAACATTTCCCCTTTTCTTAAAAATGTTTATATACAGGCTGAATTTAAGTATATTTCATCATTAACAATTTCTAACATGTGTGATTATAAATATCAAATTGAATCACAAACATTATAAATAACAGGGCTACGAGGATGGCTTAGTGGTTATAGGCATTTGCTCTCTATATCTGCTGGAGGGGGTTGGAGTCTGGAGTACCTAGATGCACACAGTGATGCGTACATCTGTGTGTAGTTTGTTTGTGGCACCTGGAGTCTCTGGAATAGCTATTTCTACTTCACTCTTTCTTAAGCACCCTCACACATGCAAATAAATGAATAAATAAAATTATAAATTATTAAATGCCAACACACCACATACATTAAAGGAACAATTTACCATTAATCACCAGTACTATAAATTTCCTAGTGGAATAGACATTGTCCTAAGGAAAGACTTTACACTGTGGAATCATGTGGAATGATTACTTCATATCGTCCTTTCGTTATAATCCCCTTTTCCCTTAGCTTTGATCTTACTTTATGTTGTGGAATGCAAACATTAATAAACAATGATGTAGAGTCTTCCATTTGTAGTTATCTGAGGATATTGTTAGACATGTAAGAACATTATAATTAGCAATGGAAATCAACATGGGACTCTGAGATGCTGATATGAAAGTAGGAGCTTTGGAGCAGGCTGGTGGCACAGGTTTCACATTCCTGATCATTGCGAAGCTGAAGCAGGAGGATTTCAAGTACAATGGATAAACTAGTGAGACCTTGTCTCAAATAAAAATTTTAATTAGCTAACACAGAAGTGGGTTACCCTATAGCTTCTTTTTCATAAAATCCTTAATTCTTGTGAACCCTCCCTCTTTCCCTTCAATTCCCTTCCCTGACCCAATTTTGCATTTCCACCTCCAATATTTCATCCCACTATTTACTGGTCTACTATCTATACCCTCAGTCCCCCACCCCTTGTAGCTCCTGTGTAGTTGCTTGGCCTCTGTTGTCTCTTACTTTAACTTTCATATAAATCTTGTAAACTTCTAATCCCAGCACTCAGGAGGCAGAGGTAGGAGGATCACTGTGAGTTCAAGGCCAGTGGGAGACTACGTAGTGAAATCCAGGTCAGCCTGAACTAGAGAAAGAAGACTGTACCTCAAAATAACGAAAAAAAAAAGTTTCAAATTAGGATCCCCATAGGAGAGAGCACAGGAACCTGGATTACCTTCCTTCACTTCGTACAATTTCAGATACCTCTAGGTCCTGAGTTTCATAATTACAATCCATATATGGTGTACATGGAAAGAAAAAAATAATGGGATGGGGATTATGGTCAAATCATAGACATTCATATAATCAAATTTTTAGCACCAATAAAAATGTGAAAATTTTACCAACTGGTTAAAGTACAGTGAAGACTGGTTACCTAGCACTTGAGAAGCCCTGGATCTGGAAGTTGAACTCTAAAGTTGGGTGAACCCTTACAGTGGTTGGTGATACAGCATTCTCAGTGAGATGCACTACTTTTAATTTGTGCAATAAAGCAAGCATTGGCAAGTGTGGGATGTGATTGGCGTAAGATACAGACATACTTGACAAATTAGAAGAACTGTTTTCATAAAATAACAGATATAAAATCATGAAGCAAGACTATTTCATCTGAATGTTACACTCCTGCTTTTGTCACAGGATATTTTTGAGACATGTTAAAATAATGTTTTACTTAGAATTTATTTTTAGATATGTAATAACACTCATAAATAATTGATCTCTAAATTGAATATTGATTTATTCCTTGGTATAGGCTGGGGTTATATTATCTAAATCCATTTGTTACAAATTTTGTTTCCTGTGGTGCTAAAAAAAGCATCCAAATAAATTTAATTAAAATGTCACTATTCTTCAAATATTTATGAAAAACATTATCGATTAAGTGATCCTTTTATTTATATAATTTTATCAATGAAATAGTATTTATCCAGAAACCATTTGAATTTTGAAACCTGACAGTTACATTATTTTATCTTTCTATAGTAATCATGTAAAAATTTTTATCTTGCCCTACTAAATTATTTCTTCTTTGAATATGAAAGAAGACATGTGAGCAATAGCCATATGTAACAAGAGGCAATGGTGATTTAATTGATATTATTTAATATCAAGATAAAACATGCATGGAATGGGGACATGTATGATAATGATATATTGAGATAGGAGTTCTTATATGGAAAGAGAGTTCTTATTCCCAGAAATACAGGCAGTTTTATTCTTAAAATGAATAAAAATGTGAAGTTTCATCAGGCAGCACACATATTATAACTAAGATTAATTATAAAACACACTGCTTATAACTCATATGGCCCTTTTACAATATGATTGAGCAATATTTTCAGGTTTCCTACATGTAATTGTTACTAAGTTTTATTACACATTTTGAGATTTAACAGGTGTTACTATAGTTATTTTGTCAAGAGCTACATCAATAATTCATAATAAATTCATAACAACTTGACATTTTTAAGCTCTCAGTATTTCTATTCATATGTGACATATTTCATAAAAATGCCAAGTCTTTATCTAAATTGTAAAAAGCAGATGTCATTTCATACTCTATAGCTTCATTATAACTTAAAAAAGCACATATCAGATGATTAAATACACACTGTAAATACATTGTCAACTTAAATGACACTTGATACATAATTAAATTTTATATTATTGGCAGCCTTTATTTTGTTTTCCAAGTATGACAAACAATTCCTAATAATATTATTCCCAATGACATTAACAGATACATTATGATAGTTAATAGGTGCACTTATCCATGAATTTTATCTATAACAATTCATTTAATCTTGTGATAATGAAAACAACTATTCTCACTTCAAAATGAGTAACCTATGGTATTGAGTTTATATTTGTAATTTGCTGACTCATACATATCTCATAAAAGATACGCATACCAGAAATCTCACTGAGGAGGACCATCAGTGAAAAGGCTGGGACAGGGAGGAAGGAAATGGTTGTACCAATGCATGATTTGTTCATATAAATTTTCTACTTAATAAATAAAAATAACACATGCTGGCAACATCATCATCAGTAGAACACAATGATTTATTTTATAATCAGATTCTTATATATTCAATTACAATAATATGATTATCATTACAAGAGAGAATTTGGACATAAACACAAAATAACAGAATGACTTTCAATTATTAAAGCAGGAGTTGGGATGTTCAAGCAACAATCAAAGGAATACTAACATCTGAAGAACTAGGAAGAGGCAAGGATTCTGCACAGTCTTAGAGGGATTATTTTCCCCTGGGCACCTTGGTTTCATAATTTGAGCCTTTGAAATTATGAGTTAGTATTATTTAGTTTTTGTAAGCCAGTCAGTTTAGGATGTTTTGTTATAACACATGTTAGAAACTTAATACACTCTCCAATGTCACAGACTAGTAAGTGCATAGCTTCTTCAAATTTTTTACTCCCTTATCAGCTAATAAGGTAGTGTAACAAAGATGTATATTTTTAAAAGATGTTAGACTCCCAGGACAGTAACCAAAGACTTTATTACTCATGCCAAAATAGTCAAATAAAATTCAATATACATTGGACCAGAAATCCAATAGGAATAACATAAGTGGCCATACTGAGTGTGTCCACATATCATTTTGTTAACAGAAACACTGTGCTTAGAAAATGCAAATTTTAGTGTGACCTTTAGTCTAGGAGAGGATAGTTTTCATTTTCAGTTAGCAAATGTGATGTTTGTTTTGAAAGAAGATAGTTCATCTATGCATTTGTTCTCCTTGAGAACATCCTTGAGAAGATAATCTTCAATTTCAGTCTGCATAAATTCAAGTGAACCACAAGGAAGTGTTTTCTATATTAGATATTAAAGCTGGAGGCTTAGTACAGGATATCTGTTTCTAAACTGCATGGCCAACAAGTCTCAAATATCCTCAATTTTTTGTCTATCCAGAGCTGGGATGACAAATTTTGTACCGTTTATATTTATATGGGTATTAGGGATCCAAACATAAATGACATAAGTGAGTTTCTGAATGAAAAAGAAAATTGTAAACTGTCTGAACAAGTATGGGTTCTATAGTCACAACAAATCATATTTGACAAGGATAATGATAGATTTGGTAAATATTGATTTGTCACTGATAAGTTTTGAAAGAAGTTGTGTTTGGTATCATATCTGCCATCCTGATTTCTGTCTCTTTCAATCCCAAATACATTGGTAGTGAAATGACTTATTAAATCACGCATGTAAGATGCTTTAAATCATTTAAAATTATACAGTTAAGGTTGAAAATCTGAGCCAAATCCTCAAAAGTTCTCCCGTGTTTTTACTTAACTGAAGAAATTGGAATAAGAAATCCTCAAACTCAACATCTCACATTCTTTGAAAGTATAATTCCTAGTAGATTAATAGTAGATATTATAGATAAAAGCAATGGATAATTTTGAAATTAGCTGAAGTAGATTAATTACAGTAATATAGATTTTACAAGATTTATAGGCACATGT
This sequence comes from Zapus hudsonius, assembly GCA_004024765.1. NCBI lineage: Eukaryota > Metazoa > Chordata > Mammalia > Rodentia > Dipodidae > Zapus > Zapus hudsonius. Next base: position 8,479 of record PVHP010043148.1, read on the forward strand.
AGGGCATTTTGATATCTTTAGAAAATGTAATTACAGACACACTCCTTATATAGGAGAAATATAATGTCATATTTCTAGGTATTTTGTTCTTTAAAAATTAATGCTTGAGGGCTGGAGAGATGGCTCAGTAGTTAAGGTGCTTACCTGCAAATCCTGATGACTCAAGATTGATTCCCTAGTACCCATGTAAAGTCAGATGCACAAAGTGGCACATGCATATGGAGTTTGTGTGCAGTGTCTAGAGGCCCTGTTGCAGCCATTCATTCTCTCATTCTCTCTCTCTCCTTGCAAATAAACAAATATAGTATATATATATATATACATACATACATACATACATACATATATATATTTAAAACAAACACTTGAAAACCTTTGAAAATAACTAACTAAAATATGTCAATTATGTACTGCATGACTACATGGCTTGACCAAGTGTACTCAAGCTTCTGTCCCCATTGAGATGTGGACACGTTCACTTTCCCCAGCTTAGCCATGATTTCAGATGTAAAGTTTACTCAGCATCTGCTTTCTCAGACTATATATAGCACCATGGAGAAGTACATTCAGTTCAGAAAAGTTCTTACTGAGCTACCTGCGTGTACATGTCTTTTTCATGCTTATACACTTTCTTTTAATGTGCTCCTCTGCTTGCACTCCTTTGCACGACCTAGAGATGCTTGCTGATTATGAGCCTCTCTTTCTTCCTATTTCAAGGTATTTGAATGTAGATTTCAAATATTATTTTCTTATTAATTAAAAATTATAATCACATGTATTTATAGCATGCATTGTGCATAATTAAAATCAAATCAATTAACATATCCATATCTATATTGCAAAAATCTTTGAGGTAAGATCTATGATTATATTAATTTGTTTGTTTTTATTAGACAATGTTTTGGATTTTTCTGAAACTTAAACTTTCATAGCTAGTGCTTCAATTCTAAATTATTCCACATTTCTGTTAAAGGTACACTGTTCAATGAAGCAGTGTTCAGAAGTGACACCTTTTGGAGGTGATCAGATCATAAGAGATTGATTCACAGATGGATGGATAGTTTACTCTAAGGAAAATAACAAATGAATCATTTTATGTTACAAAGTTGATATGATGGATTACTTTATAAGATATAGTCTGGGCAGTCGAACAATAGCTCTCCACATTCTGACAAGTCAGAGGACCCAGTACCTTCTTAATCCATGGATTTTAAATTATTTCATGGACCCGAATCTGTCATAGTCAGGGTTTTGATGGTATGGTGTGAATATAAAAGGCATCCCACTTCCAAAACCTCATAGAATGAAATATCCTATGGAATATATTAAGAGGTAACACTTTGGGGAGGAAACTGATTACACCATGAAGGTTTCAGTCTCATCAGTGGATGGATTAATTCACAATTTCATAACATAGCTAGGCATTGGGATGTGGGAGAATATTGAGAAGTAATGTATTTCCTCTCTTTTTATCTCTTTTTCCCTCCCTCCCTCTGTCCCTAACTCTTTCTGTTTCTCTCTCTATTGCCTCTTTTTCTTTCTGCTTGCCATAAGGTAAACACCTACCTGATTTTTTTCCCAAAATATTTTGTGGTGATAGCTAACTAATGTACATGTAGTATAGTATCCTTTCCTTTTATAAATCACCAGAAATTAAAACTATAAAAATGGATAAGTTAATGATTTTATCACTATTTTAAAAACATTTTATTTATTCATTTTCAAGCAGAGAGAGAGAGAAAGAGAGAGAGAGAGGGAGGGAGAGTGAGAGAGAAAGTCAGCCCCACCACCTTGTGGGTCTGGCTTATGTGGATACTGGGGAATTGAACCCAGGGACTTAGGCACTGAAGACAAGTGCTTTAACTGCTGAGCAATCTCTCCAGCCCCACTATTTTTTTGTTTATAAGTGTATAGACAAAAGTATTTATCTATCACTAGCAATCAAAATGAAATAGTAGAGAGAGAGAGGTGTCAATAAAGAGAGGTTTTAAAATACTTAATGAAGAAATAAAATCTCTATAACTTATTTGATTAGTTGTAACTTACAAAGCATCAAAGACTTTAATGAGCCCCTTGAAAGTATAGGGAACGAAAAACACTACTGAGAAAAATATTACTTCAAAACAACTTGACATTTTCAAAGCTCTCAACACTCACTCTGATCTTTATTAAAATTGAATGTTCCAGTGTTTTCTCTAAGTGGATAATGTAATGTAAACTAAAAAAAAATTAAAGAGGAAGGAGGGCAAATACTTTATGCATGCCAGTTGTGTATATGACTAATCCACATTTATAATAGATATTTACAGGGGAAGAAAAAGGTATCAAACATCAAGCAAATATATAAAATAAAAGGATTCTTGGCAACTGATTATTCATTTTCAAAATAAAAACCAACAGTAAAAATGGATCCCATACTCTTGGGCTCCCAAGAAAAGATGCACTATGTGAACGTCTGACAGGGAGGCTACTAAAAATAGAAACTAGGTAATCCAGAATGGTCTATATTTGTTAACCTATACTGTTCTAACTCTCCGATGGAGATTGTATTTGTATTTTTCAGGATATAGCAAGTGAGCTGTGGCCCATATAACCCTACCACCCGACAGCAGGACAAAAGATGAGATCATGGCAAGAGATGAGCCACCACAGTCATATTGTGGAGGATCCATATGAAACCCTGAAGAGAAGGACGGGATGAACAAGGGACCCATAGCCACAGCCATTCAACCAACTCAGGATAAGCCAAATGTGTTTGTGTTTTTCAGGATACAACGAGAGAGCTGTGGCCCATCTAACCTTACCAACCAACTAACTGTAGGCCGATGGATGAGATCCTGACAAGAGAGGAGCCACCACAGTCATATATGGGAGGATCCATAGGGAACTCAGCAGACAATGAATGATGAACAAGGGACCTATAACCACAGTCATTCAATCAACACAGGATAGGCCATTGAGACAGAAACCAAGGATTTTCCACACAAGGACCTCTAAGCTCGCAACATTAAAGCAGCCTTTTTACTCACCCACCACAGACTCAGGGAACTGAGCGGAAGAGGGGGCGGAAAGATTGTGAGAGCCGTGGTGGGGGAGATGGTCCAGAGGTAACAACACACTTGGGTAAGGAAGACCGAGATGAGTACTAAGATATACAGGATCCCTTGCCACAAGGACTAATACAGACAGCCCAAGGAGGAGGATATACAACTGATCAGGGATGGGGAGGGGGGGAAATGGGGAATTTGGGATAACAATGCATGGTTTGCCCACTAAATAATGTAACTCATTATGGATAATAAATATAAAAAAGTATAAATTTAAGACTTGAAGTGATTTAATATAATTACCTTTTCCTAAAATTATTTTAATATATTGTTTGTACAATATGTCAGTAATAATGAAGTCTTTTAATTATTCTGTTGACAGATTCACAGATATATTTCACTTTCCATTACACTAAGCTGATAAACTGATTAGTCATTTTTTAGTACAATCACAGAGTTCTCTATTTTTTTTAGTAAAATTTTGTATGGACATGTCATGCATGTTTTGGTATCCTTTCCCTCCTCCCTGCCCCCTTCCACTGAAGGCCCTCCTCGGTGGGATCGCTGGTATGATCCATGGAATTAAACATATGTGGTGTGAGAGCAGCAGTCATGGGGGTGTGGACATACCTCTGGATACCCCCCCAAGACCCTTAAAAACTTTTTTGACTTGTTTTCTGCAAAGTTCCCTTGAGCCATGGTAGGTGAGTTTAACTCTGCTTTACTGTTGAGCTCACATTTCAACTTTGAAGGGTTTTGAGTCTCCTCAATGTCTTTCTTCATCACCCTGGTTCAGGTTGTCCAGAGAGCTGTGGAAGCATCATGCTCTTTCATCTAGCCAATTCCTCTGTGGATTCACATGGGTGACAGCTGATGTGTTAGGAGTGGTCTATTACTTTTATCTTAACAGGACCTTTTGATTTTTATAAATCCTTCATCTTTAATACTAACTGTTCATTACATCATTCCCCTGGTCTTGATTGACACCCATCTACATGTTGTTTCCTTTTAAATGACAGTTTTAAAAGTATTGTTGGATTTAGTATATAAATGTAATTTGAAATAATTTTTATTATATTAGTATATTTAATATTAAATCTAAAAGAAAAAAAAAACATAAATCCACCTCACTCTTCCTATGAGGAGCTTGGTCCAGCTGGTAACTCTGTTCTTCCAACATTGGTGTGAATTATATCTTTTCTGTGTTTCCATCACCAAAGAAGTTTCTGGTATCATCTTCAATTTTCTCTGTCTTTTTTATATTCTTTATGTGTATCTTTTATTTAGTGAATAATTTTGCCTTGTAAGAATTTTCTCTAAAGTTAAATTATGTGGAAATTTATCATATATTGCATCAAGTAGTATATAGATAAAATTAGGTAAAATATATTATAGAAAACAGTCATACTATGGAAAAATATCAGGTGTAGGTGGCACTGTCTAAATCACTGGGCACTTTTATGTGATTTGCCTCATTGTTAGAGCTTCAAGCTCTTTTAAATCTCTTACCTCATACCTGCTGACCTTTGTAGATGGGCTAAATCTTATTATTCCACACCCAAGTCAAAGTGCCTCCTCCAACAATAATGTTATGTTTTGCCAGCATGAATCTTCTGCCTATAATATTTCAGGAAATCTTTAAAGTGCCTAGTATTAACAGTTTGTTTCCCTATTACAAAGAGCATCACACTAGTAATAAATCTCAAGTTATAAGACATTGGCAACTTGATCATTATTCCATAGCTCAAAACGTGTTCAAGAAGTGATTGAGGCAAAATGAAAGAGCTCCAGATCCAGTGCTAGTGAAAGTTAAGGTGGCAGCACAATGAGGAAGGGCAGTGAATACAGGAAAGGGAGTGTTGTATGATCAAACCTGATAGTCTGTACAACTTATATATACTAATGAAGAAATACCTTAATAAGATGATGTAATAAGCACATTATTGTGTATGTCTTTGTAAGAAACAGAAAATGAAAAAAAAATCATACAATGAGTATACACTTAAGTTAGCTTAAATACTTATAATTGATTGATATTCCTCCCCAGGATGACATCCAGAATAAGCAGTTTTCTAAACAATATATCAATGGAGCTACAAATACATTTGGGTTTTCCTGTGTCAGTTTGAATGTGAGCCTTGTATGAAGAGGATTATAGCATTTCAGTCATCATCTACAGAAATAATTAACAACTGATAGTGTTAATTAAGTCCTAGTGTTATTTGACTGATGATAATGAGAGCAAAAATTAGAACACATTACTTTACATCTTAACTGTGGACTACCTCACGAGTTCACCACACAATAGAAATTTGAACAATATTTCAATGAGTAAATTAGCTAGATGAGTTTTCGGGTGCACACTTCATTCAGGGAATCCTACACCAGGTGTAATCTAAAGATTGGAATTTCTACAGATTGTTCAATATAAAATTATATCATAGATCCATGTGAGGCCACATATGACAATTCATCTAAAAACATTAATAGCTTTCCTTAAACTAAGTAATTTTGAACCTCAGTAAGTATTGGGTGAAAATTAAGAATTTTATTAAACAAAGTGTTCACACATTTTTGACTTACTTAAAAGGTCTTATTTTTTTCATTGCATCACAAAATAATCCTGGTTTTAACCTAATTTCAGGGTAAACACTGACTTGTTAAAAAATTTAAAAATATGAAATCTATTATTCATAACATCTCTATAAACCATGAATATATTTGTTTTACTTTTTAAAATATGAGGTTCATTCCAAATTTCTATGTGGAACATTCAGACTATAAACACATAATTAAATTTCATGATTAACACTCTTTTTCTCTGTTGAATTCTTAGCCTATTTCTGTGAAGGAATAAATATACATTTTCCTATTACGTTAATTTCACAATGTCTTATTGGAACAAAACAAACATTAATAAATGTATTATCAAAAATGACAAGAACTTTTTTGTAAAATTCCTTAGTTGATGATAAATAGTTGTGCTTACAAAAACTAAAACAAAAATAATCTAATAATGAACCTCTCAAGGGCAACACATGTAATTATTTTACTTAGAGACATAGAACAATCAAATAGTTTCTACCAATAATATGTGACAATGGTGGAAGCTACTTAGAAAGAAAAAATGTATTATACAAT
>PVHP010043149.1:0-14630 GCA_004024765.1 Zapus hudsonius
GTGAATCACAGTGTGTTACAGTGTGCTTGCTTGTGGTGCTGGTGCTGGGCTTCTGTCTGTCTCTGCTTGGATCTGTGAAAAGGGGCCAGCCTTTTCCCCCTTAACTTCTTCCCCTGGGTCTGCTCAATAAATATTTTCCTCCCCATAATCGTGCGTGCTTTGGAGATTCATCCCAGCGGTGTGTGGCTGACTACGACAGCTTACAAACTCGAGGGGAGACTCCATCCTGGCAGGGAAAACGATGGCATGAGCAGAGGGCTGGACATCACCTCTGCCACAGCACTGCAAACAGCGGCAGGAAGGTGTGCCAAATACTGGCACGGGAGAGCTAGCTTATAACCCCCATAAGCCCGCCCCAACAACACAGCTCTAGTGAGGTTCTAGTTCCCGAATTGCCATCAGCTGAGGATCGATCTATCAGAACACATTCATTTGTTTGTGGGGGACACCTGTATCAAACCATGACAGGGACCATGGATAGCCTAGTATTCATCCAGGTTCTCCTGACCCAAGTGTGTTGTTACTGAGGGGTGCCATGCCTCTGGATAGTCTCCCCCACCACAGCTCTCACAATCTTCCCACCCCCTCTTCCGCTCAGTTCCCTGAGTCGTGGTGGGTGAGTATTTTAAGGCTGCTTTAATGTTGTGAGCTTAGGGGTCTTTGTGTTGAAAATTGTTGGTTTCTATCACCCTGGCTCATCCTGTGTTGATTGAATGGCTGTGGCTGTGTGTGTTCATCCTGTCATTCTCTGTGGGGTTCCATATGGATCCTCTACAATATGACTTTGGTGGCTCATCTCTTGCCAGGATCTCAGCTATCTGCCTACGGTCAGATGGTAGGATTAGATGCGCCACAGCTCTCTCTCTTTATCTGCCTCCTGCGAGGGTTGGTCCTTGTTGGCATCTTCCAGTTGTGAGGATCCTGTGCCGGGAGGTGTCTGGAGCTCAGAGTGTGGCCGCAGCTAACATCCACGACCTGGAACCCTGCTGAAAACCCTGACCCTTGTTCCCTGAGTGACACGCCTGTCTGCTAGTCAGCCATCTTGAACTGGAAGCCTCATCTACATATTTTCTTGAGACAAGGTCTCTTTCAGATCACAAAGCTGTGGTTTTCATGAGCCCCAGAAATTCTCCTGTTTCTGCTCCCCATAGGACTGGGGTTCCAGGTGTGCGTTGCCCACATGGGTTCTGGAAAAAGGAACTCATGCAGTCTCAGGCCTTCATTACTCAGCAAGTGCTCTTACCCACTGAGCCTCAACCCATAGAGTGGCAGTTGTGAAAGTGATCGTTTTGAATGGATAGGTTCAGGGCTTGTTGGGAATAAAAGCAGTGGGAGGAGCTGTTTGCATGCACCCTGCTACACAGACGCACACACACCCTGAAAGAGGAGGGGGTTACCTCCAAGAACCTGGGACAGTCTATGTGATGAGGGACCTTTGAGAGCAGGAAGGCCATCACAGAGGCCTTCTCCCTTGGTCTCCTCAGTACTGGAATCATTCATCCCACACAAATTTTAATGAAAACTATAAAATCAGTGGTTCTCAATCATAAAATTGATAACCCATAAAATCTACCATTTCCAAGGCTCTGGCCTCACCCAGACTAGGCACCTGTTCTTTTGAATCTCAGGGATTCCAGTGTTTAGCCAGGGCTGAAATTTCTGTTCCACTTAATGACCCCAGTGGAGGAGAGCTGAATCCAGAAGTGGTTACCAAGAGCAACTAAATAATCAACTCCATCAGCTCATAGAATTAACTGCTGTTCTAGTATGGGAAGGGGTCCATTGTGAATGAGCTTAGTTTAGACCAGCATGGTTTTGGAGAGACCTTGGTTTATACTATGTTAAGTGAATCTCGTTCATTTTCCAAGCACTTTGCATGTATTTGGGGGAGAGAGAGGTCAGTGGGGCCACTGGAGTCTACTCAGGCCAGCGGACCTCTGACCTTGAACCTACTGGGTAGAGGATACGCTGGGGAGGTTTTTTGATTTGTTTGTTTTTAATTCTTCATGCTTTGAGCTACTCCCTGAAATTGAGCTTTAGTCAGTGAAGCCTGGGCTTCAATTACAGGTGTTTCCAAACCTCTCCTCAGGCACCAAGCTTGGCAACCAGTGAATTTGGAGTTCTCTTGGTCAAGGACATCAGAAGAAAGAGAGAGGAAGGAATATCGAATCTGGTTATCAATTCTGGAGACTTCTAGAAAATAATGGCTTACTGAGTTCTTTCAAAGGTATGAGTGTGGCTCATTTCCACAATTACCTAAGGTAAGGAATTCATGCATTAGCCAAATTAATAGTCTGAACTAACGGGGATGTCTGGGGTGAAGTGGGGGACAGTTCGTTACTGAAAGCATTTCTCATTTGCATTAATTCTTGGCTTGCTTCTGTTTTTCATGTCCAGATCTGCCTGCTTTGGAGGGTGTCAGCTATGTTTCTACTTGGGGACTTTGAACAAATCAGTTTATGGGATAATAAGTTACTTCCTTAAGGGTAGTACAGCGGGGAAAACCCAACCCATCCCAAATGTGGATCGGTTATAAAATGGTTAGATAAGGGTTGCTCAGAGCTTTCTTGAGAACCCAGTAGCCTTAGTTCATTTTTAAAAAGCATTTATAAGGATTGAGCAAACACTGCATTAGGACCCTGATCCCTGACACAGATAAGCCCAGCACGAGTAGGCCACAGCCCTGCCCTAAACTGGGCAACACCCTTCTGAGAGTGAACTGCAAACGTCTATGCCAGAGTCCAGGAAGCTGCTTACCACGAGGACGCCATGACACTCGTGCCAACCTGATCCGTTCCCCTGAGACTTGGAGTCAGCAGTCTGAGGCAGGACCCAGGAATTTGCATTATAAACCAGCCTATCTGAAAGCTATCTCAGGTGGTGGAGTCACCCTGTGTGAAACTGTAAATGTGAGCACCTGGCTCCCTCCTTAGCAGCCAGGTGTCTCTGTGAGGACCTCATCCAGGACAAGGCCCCTGGAATCCATCACTTGTAGAGGAACTGCTGTGAGAAAGACAGAGGTGTACTTGTTTCTCTCCCACTCTATCTGAACCCATGCTGGCGACTGGGTGACAACAGTGACATTTGTCACCACAAAAGGCCACAGAGTCCCAAGGTAGGGAGCACTTGGCTGCTGGCGGTTGCTGAGGGACTCTGGACTTGGCCAATGACATGCAATTGGGCCATTAGTGCCCGGCTGGGTCCCTGAGGACATTGGAGCTTGGAGATCATTTGGTTGGCTTCCACCATTTTACACATGGGAAAGCTAAGGCTGTAAAAGGCAATTAATTAGCTTTCCTCAGTTCTCAGGAAAGGGACAGAGTAAGGCCAGAACACCACACAGTTCAGACCTCCTGCCTATCTGCCCCATCTGATGGTGCTCTATATTAATTGTCGTCATTTTGCCAGATTTGGCCAAGATTATGGAGCCAAATTCTTCTGCAGGTGTGTTTTAGAGCTCTGGAGAGCTACTTCCCAATTTGAGGCTCCTCTAAAACTGCTCCGGCTCCTCCAATCTCTTGAGGCCAGCAAAGGACCTTGCAGGGTCCAGAGAGGGCCCACCTTGCCCTGTGGGGGTGGCATCTGTCACCCACGATGATCCACTAGTTGTCCCGGCAAGAGAGAAGATACGCTAAAGAGACATTTGTGTCTCTCCCTTCAGCCAGCAGACTATTCAAACAGTGGTCCCCAAGGAACTGGAACCCCTCCCATCTGATGATGTGGAAAAGGGAACCAGCTAGAGGAGAAGCTGGCCTCCCAGGAAGAGACTTCACACAGTTCTCACAACCTGTCAGTCGACCCTGCAGGAAAGCTAGGAACCCAGACAAGAGGAGTCAAGATGGCTGGGACCACACTCTGACCAGGCCTGCTCAGCAATGCCTACTTCTTGCACGCCATGTAAACCTAAAGCCTCACATCAGGACCCCAAAGACCACATTGAAGAAATCTTTCTCTCCTTTTCGTGATTACTTGTCTCCTTAACAGGCCCTACTACATGGTGATGCAGCTCAGGTCATCGGAGGAGTCAGGACCCAAGCTCCGACCCTAACAACTCCAGTTACAGGGTGAGGAAGGGTGCCATGGTTGCTGGTCCCTTCTTCTGGCCGGGAGTCGCCAGGCAGGCCAGTCTGTACACATGGCTTAGACCTTGAGTGAGGTCCAGGCCTTACTGCTGGCATTCCTCACTGAAAAGCAGGTTTGGAGCTGCTCTCATCCTCCTTTGTGACATCCCTCCTCCCTCACTATCATGGTTTGATCCAGGTGTCCCCCACAAACAAATGAATGTGCTCTGGGTAATCAATCCTCAGCTGATGGCAGTTTGGATTTTACAACCTCAATGGAGCTGTGTTGTTCGGGGCGGGCTTATGGGGTTATAAGCCAGCTTCCCCTTGCCAGTGTTTGGCACACCTTCCTGCCGCTGTTTGCAGTGCTGTGGCAGAGGTGATGTCCAGCCCTCTGCTCATGCCATCGTTTTCCCTGCCAGGATGGAGTCTCCCCTCGAGTCCGTAAGCCAGATAAACCCATTCCTCCCCAAGCCGCTTTTGTTTGGGTTCTTTCTGCGCAGCAACTAGAAAGCTGACCACAACACTCACCTGCGTCTACCTGGAACCTCATGGAACGTTTCTGTAAGATCCCTGGCCTCCATGACATCTACATCGGATGGTTTTGCCTACTCGTATTGCAGCAGCCCTGCTCACGAGAGGTGCTGGCCATCCTCTGCCTTCTCTTTCACCATACTTGTCCCTCCTCCAAGTCCCAAACGAATGCACAGAAAGGTTTCTAGGCCCTTGCTCTCCTTTCTTCTCGCCCGGGGCTGGCCACTTCATGCATCTGGCTTTGCTGGAGACTCAAACTTGGGTCGTTAGGCCTTGCAGGCAAATGCTATAACCATTAAGCTATCTCTCCAGCCTGGAGCCTGGAAGATCTTCAGCTGGAAAGTTTCAAGACCCTTGGTGCATTGTGGGGATCACAACTGGTGGAGGAGGATGTGTCCAGAAAGTTCTATAGATCCAGGTGGGTGCCATAAGGCAAGACCTGAGGAGGAGGGTTGTGAGAAGCTGATGAGGTGAGATCCTTGGCAGGGAAGGGGTCCTTGAGGATCCCAGGGAGCCACACGCCTGTGAATGTAGTAGGGGGGGGGGAATGGTGAGGGACAGGCCAGGGAGCCACACCCATGCGAAGAGGGTGGGAGAAACAGATGAGGAACAGGTCAGAGAAGAGCCTGGGGTCAGAGAACCTTATAGATGGCTGTGGCACTTTCCACCAAGATGGGGAAAGGGAAGCATGAAATGGGGGTCCGTGAGAACACCCTAGGAAGCAGGGCGTGGGTGGAGGCTGGAGGGGCTGTCTACATGGGCTTAGTAGAAACATACATGGCTTGCTCCCCTTGGACATGAGGACAGGAAACGGGTCATGCCAAATTCTCACCCTGAACCCCAGCTGCTCTTCCCACCTGGAGGTCACTTGGAACTGAGTGCCTTTGACTTCATCTCTGGCTTTTACTGTCAGCTTGGGGACTGCGGCCTTCTATTATGTAACCCCTTTAAAACTTGCCTTTTGGTGGCCCGGTGGCTGACCTATAGGAGGTGTGAAGGCAGGCAGCTCTACAGCCCACCTTGACCTCTGTCTGGTGGACCCTTCAGCAAGGTATGGCCCTGTCACCTTTGCCTCCCCCAGTCTCAGATTTTCCTGAGCAGCATTAAAGTAATTCTTCCCACGTCATAGGAAATTCCCAGAGCTGCCCTCGCCTATCTGTTCATGATGCCTCTGTGTTCCTCACCATGTTTAGCCAAACTCTTGGTTTCTAGCAGAGAGAGACAGGTTCCTGAGTCACTGTTCCTGGAAGCCACAGCAAAGAGCTCCTCCTGGAGACCCGGATGTTTCCTTGTAGCTGGTCTTTATTCATGTCTTTACAGGGTTCTTCTCAAACAACTGGAGGCTGTGTGATGCAGCGTGTACTTCCTGGCTTGTCCCTCTCAGTGTTCCCTCTTGTCTACCCCGCCCTCCTATGCTGTGTGACAGCTGGAAGACAAGCCACCTGGATCTCCTGCTGTCCCAAATCACCATGGAATTTGCCCCCCCTTGTTCTCTTTTCCTCCACACTGGGACCTTTAACGTACTGGCCACTTCTCTCCTTCCCTCTCTTTCTTTGTTTTCGATATTTCTTGCATTGCTGGGCGTGGATGCTGGATCAGGCAAAGCAAGCAAACGCTGTTCCTCTGAGCCGTATTCCAGCTCTCTTACCCTTGTCCTCTCCCTGTTCACCTTGAATCCCCTGACAATATGTTTCAAATATCAGTATTGAAACCTATCACTTTCTATTTTATAAGACTTTTAAAGTCCCAAAAGAAAAGATGTGATCTCTCTGTGGTCCTCTGGGCAACCCTTCACCCGAGGCTGTGGGAGACCTGCTTGTCACCTGGATCCCATCAAGCCACAAAATGCAGTGTTGCTCACACCGTGTATGCTATGGTAAGACAGCCACTTCCTGGGTTTGAAATTCAAAGAACTTATTAGTGTCACAACACTGAAAGTGATCACCATCCACTGGAGGAGAATGGGAGAAAATATCAACTTTAGACTGATTTCTGATTTGATGAATGCAGATACGATGGGGAAGGAGCCCTGTCTGTCTAGAGCTCCAGGTGGGTTAGAAGAGGAACAGAGGGCTGAGGAGATGGCTCAGTGGTTAGAAGCACGCCCATTGACCAGATTTTGGATCCCCAAAACCCATAAAAGTCAGATGCAAGCAGCACACACATCTGTAACCCCAGTGTGCCTGCAGCAATGAGAGGTGGAGTCAGGAGAATCCCAAAGCTCTGAGGGCAGTAGTCTGTTGCTAATTCACAGCAGCAAAAATCAGCAAGAGAGACCATGACTCCATATAGATTGCATGACTGACATCCCTGACCTCCACACTTACAAAGTGGCTCATAGGCATCCATGAGCACAAACACACACATACACATACACACATGCACATACACACACATACATATTAACACACACATACATAAACATTAACACACACACACATGTGCCCTGCCAGCTTTGGTCACTGGATCTGCAGCTACAACACACGCCCAGGCCTGCAGCTGAATGCACTTGTCTCTCTTCTCTGCTGGATTAATGTCCTGACTTCCTCTTGCCTCTGGCCAAGAAGCCCCACTTTCTCCTGGGCAAAGCTCCCCCTGGCCCTCAAACGGTGCAGATCTCCCAGGTCATGCTACATAGTACTCGTGTCCTCCAAGCTACTCCATGGGGTCAACCCACATCCTCCTGGCACTTGCTCTGCTCATCCGCCCCATCCAGGTGAGCCAGGCAAGGGTGAGCCAAAGGCAGTCCTCACCATCCTGAGTGCCTCTAGGCTTATTGCAGGGAGTGTGCACCTCAGACCCACAGGAAGCCCAGCTCTCAGTGACTCCATCCCATTTTATAGATGCAGAAGCTGCAACTTGAAGAGATTAAATTATACTTAATGAGACCTGGTATCAGCTCAGCCCCTACTTGAGTCCTTTTAGAAAAGAGGAGGTGAGGGAGCCACTGGCTTCCTATGAAAAAGTGTCAGGAGACAAAGGAAGTGATCTCTGATTTACAATCCTCGCCAGGTCTGCTCTGCCTAAATTGTGAGCCCCAGAGAAGCCCTGGGTACAAAGGAGCCATAACTGAGCAGGAGTTCCCAGAGGAGGGTAGTCCTGGCTTCAAGACCTCCTCCCTTAAACCTGCCCTCTCCACTGGGGAAGATAGCCGGAAGTGGTACAATCCTACCCTGGGAGATAGGCACATGACAGGTCCCTGAAGGCCTGAGGGGTTTCATTAATGACTAAGGTCTGCCCTGTCCTGGAGTCCCCATGGGGTGGAATACCTCCTGCTGTCCAAGATCTATTTCCTCGTGACAAGACACTGAGGGATGCCAGACTGCATGTGGGTGAGTCACTCACACAGCTGTGACAGTGCCAACACTGGTTTGGCACCAAGATGTCACTGAGAGCTGGCAGAGATGGCCTATCTCCAGTGTCTTGGAGCCAGGACTTTCGGTGGCTCCAATGTGGTTGACCTTACAGGGACAGTTCCTCCAGGCCACCTGTCATCCTACCACCGTGTCACAGGATCTGCACAAGTGTCCCCCTGATCTGGCGAAACACTCCTTTAGGCGGCCGGCCTAATCACTCCCATAGTCCAACTGTGCCATTGAGAACTTGAGCAGCGGCTTCCAAACAGCTGGGAACAGTATGTAAACAGATGTACACTCTGATGACAGCAGAGTCATCAGAAATACTTGGTGCAAAGGGACATTAAAAAACAATGAAAGTTAGCTGTCCCTTTGAGTAAGACAAGGAAAGAAGGAGAGGTACTGTGGCTCTGTGGGAACAGGCAGAAACCAGCCAAGTACAGAAGCTATCAGAAGAAGGGCTTGAGCCAGGCATGGTGGCGTATGCCTTTAATCCCAGCACTCAGCACTCTGAGGCAAAGGCAGGAGGAGCACTGGGAGTTTGAGGCCAGTTTGGGACTCTAGAGTAAGTTCCAGGTCAGCCTGGCTAGAGTGAGACCCTACCTCAAAAAAAAAAAAAAAAAAAAAAACAACCAAAAAGGAGGGCTTGGGGGGTTTTGCCTCACTGGAATATTATGGGGACTTCAGGCTGGCTCATGCAATGTGGCATGACATTTACATACTTGAGCTATAACTTCTGTTCTAGACTATTCCACAGTGCTGTGCAATGCTGGGTCAGGTCCATGGTGCACCTAGAGAGGAAACAGGAGTGGCCGCTCACTTTACGGGCTTAGCAGAACAAACAGAAATGTAAATTCCAGAACTGCAGTTTCCTGAATGGCAAAGTCCACAGGATGGGTCCTTTCAGACTGGACCCTTAGGCATGACTCTCTGACCCTCAGCCATGAGTGTCCCTCTAGTAAGAGGAAGAAGCCAGCTCCCAGGTACAGGAGCAGGCAGGGCTAGGAGCAATGGAAAAGGAAATATTGAGCCTCCACTCAGGAAGCATGAGGAGACCCCCCCCCCCCAGGCCACAGGCTGGACATGCTTTTAAGTCCCTGTCCCTCAGGTGCACTTGAGCACAGGTGAGCTTCTTAGACCTCTATTCACTGAGCTCCTGTTCTAGTCACCCATGGTCACTGGGGCAAAAGAAGGGGGGCCAGTCACTTGTCTATGCCCATTTGGTCACAGACCCTCCCTGGGACACCAGGCCACTCAGCGTCCAGCCTAGAGAGGGACATGCAGATCAGGAATTCAGTGTTCATGTACAAATGTGGAACTCCAAGGCTGGAGACGAAACCCAGTCCAGCATCCCCCATAGAGACCCACGGAGTCCCTGCAGGAGGCTAGTATCTCAAAAGGCCATGCCCTTGGGGAATGGGTCAGATGTCCACTGTGCAGTAGGCAACTACTAAGTGAAGCGTCATGCTGGGCAGAAAGGAAAAGCACCCGTTGCCAGAGGATTGCCTTCAACAAATATCTCCCAGGTTCCTTAGGGAAGGTCAGTAAGAGGTCTTACCACAGCAAGGTGAGCAGAGCTTCTGCTCAACTGTCACGTCAGCCTGAGTAAATTGTGATCACTGGTCAGTGAACAGACAGGTACAAAGACTGCCACAGTCAGGACTGGAACATCCCCTCCGGGATGTGGTGCGATGTTCTGGGAATGGGAGATCCCTAAGCGGTCTTCATTTTGAAGGCCAAGTTCTTCAACGAAAGAGCAAGGGGCACCTGTATCCTGGTAACTTGAAGCCCCCAGCACCTGTAGATTCAATACAAATCCAGACAAAGGCCCAATAGACCTTCTGGATTGTTAGTGGGAGCGAATAATGGTGCATGCTCACACATGTGAACACGCACACACATACCACACACTCACCTCACATACAAAATCAGCAGACCGCATGGCTTAGTGTCTAAGCATACCTGTTTAATATGTGGACCGAAATAATTCTGCATCCAGTGTGGCCCAGAAAAGCCAAAGGTTGAGCTCTTCTACTGTAAGGTCACAGACACCAAGGTAGCAAGGCACTGGCCGAGGGAAATATAATGAACAGGTGGACCTGAGAAGGGAGCCCAGAGAGACCTATGCTGACCTGGTCAACTAATTCTCTTCTTCTCCAACTCCTCCTGCCTCCTCCCTGTCCTCTTCCTCCTCCTCTTCTTCCTCCACCTCTTTTTCTACATGTGTATATGTGTGTGTGGTGTGTGATGAGACCCTACCTCAAAAAGAGAAAATAAAAAATTATCAACACAATTAACGGGTAACCCAAACAGACAAAATAGTATAACTATATATGTATATACCATATATATGATAAAGGACTTGTAACCTGTCACAACTCTATGAGATGAAATAATGTAAAAATTTTCAAGTTTTTGTTCTTGAGGGAGCATCTCACTGTAGCCCAGGCTGACCTGGAACTCACTCTGTAGCCCAGGCTGGCCTCAAACTCACAGCTATCCTCTGACCTCAGCCTTCGAAGTGCTGGAATTAAAGGTGTGTGCCACCACACCTGACTGAAATAATGTCCAATTTAAAGAGACAAATGACAATAAGAATACAGATTGGAGGTCTGAAAACCATGTTTTCAAAGAGACACATGAATGGTCAATAAGCCCATGAGCAGTCATGCCAGAGATCAAATGAACACCACAAGGGAACAGTGTGCATTGTCAATAATGTTATGACATTCATGTTAATGCCATCATAATACAAGAGTAAGAACTTTCCATTAACCAATACAGACCACTCCCAGTGTGGGAGGAGATGCAGAACAACTGGACTACCCACACCTTGCTGCTGCTGAGGAGAGACCATGGCTGAGTTACCTGGATCCACCTGGATCCCCAGGGGAATGTGAAATTGTACCTACACTCTGGAGAACTCTTTGTCCAGTTCTTAAAAAGTTAAACATTTACCACTCAAGGCCTGGTAACTCCAAAAATAAAACTGTGGTCACAAAAACACTTGGATGTGAATATTCATAGAAGCATATGTCTAATAGCTCCGATCGAAACCAATCCAAGGGCCTGGAGAGATGGCTCAACAGTTAAGGCACTTGCCTGCAGAGCCTAATGATTGGAATTTGATTTCCCAATAACCACATGAAGCCAGGTGCACAAAATGGAGTTTGTTTGCAGCAGCTGGAGGCCCTGGTGCACCCATTCTCTCTCTCTCTCTCTCTCTCTCTCTCTCTCTCTCTCTCTCTCTCTCTCTCTCTCTCTCTCTCCTTGCAAATAAATGAATAAAGTTATTTTAAAAGGCCCAGATTTCTAGGAATAGAAAAATGATTAGGTGAACTGTGAGCTCTCCATACATTGGATAAACCAGTCAATCAGAAAGGAACGGATGCCTTTCTGTGCACTGCCCATCTGTAGACTATCACTCTCCTCAAGTTCAGATGTTGAGTTTAATCTCAAAATTGCCAGGATGGGCAGGGAATGATAGCTCACACCTGTAATACAGGACTCTGAGATGGAGGCTGATGCAGGAGGATTGCCATGAGTTCAAGGCCAGCCTGGGCTACATAGTGAGACACCAGTGGTTTGAATATCATGTTCCCATAGCCTTGGTCATTTATGGTTCAGATTAAGTTTCCTATTTAGTCTCTAGTAAGAAGGAGGAGTCACTGGGGGGCGGACCTTGAGTCCAGTCCTATCAGGTATGTTCTGAGCCTGATCAAGCTCTGTTTTTTTTTTCTCTGTTGTCAATGGATGATGAGGTGATCCAGCTTCTTCCCTATGATGAAGCTTCCCCTGGAATCTGTAAGCCTAAAATAAACCCTTTCCTCCCATCAGCTGCTTCTGGTTGGATGTTTGTCCCAGCAAGGAGAAGGTAACTGCAACAGACAGTCTCAAACACAAAACAAAAAAACCCAGGACTGAGGATGTAGCTCAGTTGGTAGTCTACTGGAAGCTTGTGTCATTTCATGCTGAGCAAGTCAATGGATTGTCCGTAGCCAGTCTGTCAGTTTCATTTCTAGGTCTGCTGTCAGGTAGCAAGGAGAGTTCTTGGTAGGTCAGTGCCTGTGAGCTTCCTCCTTCCCTCAGGCCAGGCACCTCATTGCTCTGGTCAAAATCCAGTAGAACATCTACACCTCCTCTCTGGCTGCTGAGCATGTGACCTCCATGGATTGAAGCTCTGCTTTGTCTGCTGTGTCTTCTGAGCCTGTGAGGGCTCAGTCATCCAATCTGGCCTGCTTTCTGGTTTATTAATTCTGAATGAATTTTTATAATAATACATTCTCATGATAATTTAATTCTTAATTTCTTCTGGTCTGTTTTCCAGTTTATTGATTCTGTCTTCAGATGTTTCTAATGAGTCATCCAACACACTGGAAGGCTTTTAAAGTTTTTAGTTCTAGAGTCTCTATTTTTTTCGAAAGTTCCCGTCATTTTGATAAATTCCTCATTTTTGACTGAAATTCTAAATCTCTTTTATGTCCTTTGATATCATATGCATAATTCTTTTATTTTTTATTTTATTTATTTATTTATTTTGGTTTTTTGAGGTAGGGTCTCACTCTAGCCCAGGCTGACCTGGAATTCACTATGTAGTCTCAGGGTGGCCTTGAATTTATGGTGATCCTCCTACCTCTGCCTCCCAAGTGCTGGGATTAAAGGTGTGTGCCAGCACGACTGGCTACATAATTCTTTTGTTAGCTCCCTGTGTCCCTCTATTGTCTCTTCTCTTTGCTAGTTCTCATGCACATTCTCATGTCTCCTTGGGCCCCTGCCTATCTTTTTTTTAACGTTTTTATTGGCTTAAAATTATATATATTAACACAACAATATGCTCAGTATTATAGGTTATTAGATAAAGCCAATGAATCCATGATGGTATTCCCTTTTATGCATTAGTTATTCTCCCCCCCATGACTCTTACATTTTTCCCGCCCCCTCTTCCACAAATTTCCCTGAGTCATAGTGGGTGAGTTTAAATTTTGCATAATTATTAGGTTTTTAAGAGTTTCTAAATTTGTGTTTTGGGCACCCTTGGTGCCGCTCTCTATTATCCTTCCCTAGGATCTCTTACCTTGCTGTGGGAGTAGCTCTTTTGCCAGTCATCCCACTTCCTTAGAAGTTGCATCAGGGCTCTAAATGGAGAGTTTAAGATGGATCATCTGCTTGGGTGTCCCCTGTCAAATCAGGTCCCTTTGGTGGAATTCAGTAGTCCCTGGTTCTCGTTGGTTTCTGAAAAATACAAACAGAGTCTCCAGCGGAGAGTGAGATTATTAATGGTCAATTGAGACAAATATTGCTAGGTTGGTGAGTGTTTGGAGAGTGTAGCCTTTCTGAGGACCTATGGTTAGTGAGGGCTTCCCCACACAGATGGGGTTCTTGGTCCCCATCCTGCCTATCTTTGAAGGAACGCCAACAATGTGTACTGGGAGAGGTGGCTCACAAACCATTGGATAGATGACATCTCCAGAGATGATTCTATTTCAGCCAGGTACCTGGAGGTGCCACTATGAACCTATGGCTACTTTAATACAAGTCGGATGGTAGAAATTTTTAGGGCCACTTAGGGGGCCGGAAGCTAAGCTTTTGTCTATGTTTGGTTTGTGTTTCTCTTTTCCCACTGGGCTTCCAAGTCATAGATTTGGGGAGTTATGAAGGCCCTCACCTTGGCAGACCTTGGAACCTGCTATTGACAATGTGATTCAAAAGTGACATCCAGCTTTTAACTTCCAATCTGCAGATTCCCCGGGACACTCAGTGCCCAGTGCTGGCATGCATCTCTGGACTTCTGCTTTCTCCGACATTTATGTGGATTTACTGCCTTTTTGGGGCTCCAATTCCATTCAACAGGCTTAAGAGACACTTTATCCAGGTTTAAGTTTGTTTTCATTAGATCATCAGCCCAAATCTATTCAAACCAAAATAACCAGAATTGGGGATCTTTAGAACTCTGATGAATAAAGACGAGCTCTCATGTGATCTTTTTCATTAATACAATCCTCCAAGTCCCTGCCAAATGATAATCCTCCTTCAAATATCTCCATCTCAGTTTACAATCCATAGCCATTTGCTCAAAGTACCTCAAGGATCAAAGTGTTAATTGTGACTTGCACAGACAAGTTGTTTGTATAACCTATCATCCATTCAAGATGAGGGGCCATGATTGGCACAGATTCAAGAGGAGGTGGGTTCTGCAGTCCCAACAATAAAGACACATGGCAGATGGGCTGGATCCAGATCTGCACCTGTGAGGGCTCAGGTGGAACGCAGCTCAGAGTGCTAAGCCAGGGTTCCTGACGCAGGCGCATGCTCACACGGCGGCTCTCATGTGGGCTGCAGACTGCAGAGGTCCCTGCAGGGCTCTTTGTTTCGTGTGGAGCCAATGGTCTTTGTCAGAGTTGAAGGAATGGGAAAGAGAGGCTGGAAGTGAACATGTGTGAAAAGGAAGAATCAGGCGTGTCAATTTCAGACATAGTTCTCATCTGAATGGGAAGGAGAGATCACTTATTCTGGCTGGGCATGGTGGCGTGCACCCACTTGGGAGGCAGAGGTAGGAGAACTAACAGGAGTTTGAGGCCAGCCTGGGACTATAGAGTGAGTTCCAGGTCAGCCTGGCTAAAGTGAAATCCTACCTCCAAAAACAAAAGAGGAAGAAGAGAAGAAGAAGAAGAAGAAGAAG
>PVHP010043150.1:0-14366 GCA_004024765.1 Zapus hudsonius
GCCCTCATCTATTTTTAAAAATTGTTTTCTTCATTTCATTAATATCAGCTCTGATTTTAATTATTTCCCCCCCTTGAGCTCCTAGGGTTGGATTGTTCTGTTTTTTCCAATGTCTTTAGGTAGGTGGTAGGTTATTGATTTGAGATCTCTCCATCTTTGTTATGAAGGTACTTAGCATTATGAATTTTCCCCTTAGGGCTGCCTTCACTGTGCCCCATAGGTTTTGGTATGTTGTATTTTTGTTATCATTTACTTCTAGAAAAATTTTCAATTTCCCTTTTGATTTCTTGAATGACCCATTTATTATTTAATAGGGTATTTTTCAGTTGCCAATAGTTGGTGTAATTTCTGTTGTTCCTCCCATTGTTAATTTCCAGCTCTAATGTGTTGTGATCTGATATGATGTAGGGGGCTACATCAATTTTCCTGAATTTGTTGAGGGATGTTTTATGTCCTAATATGTGGTCTATTTTGGAGAAGATTTCATGGGTTGCTGAGAAGAATGTATATTCTGTAGTCTTGGAATAGAATGTTCTGTATGTCTGTTAGGTCTAGTTGATCTATGGTGTTGTTAAGCTCCGTTATTTCCTTGATGACCTTCTGTTATGATGATATGTCTAGAGATGATAGTGGTATATTAAAATCTCCTATGGGCTGGAGAGATGGCTTAGAGATTAAGGCATTTGCCTGCAAAGCAGAAGGACCCAAGTTTAATTCCCCAGGACCCATGTAAAGCCAGATGCACAAAATGACACATGTGTCTGGAGTTCATTTGCAGTGGCTAGAGGTCCTGGTGTTCTAATCTCTCTCTCTCTCTCTCTCTCTCTCTCTCTCTCTCTCTCTCTCTCTCTCTCTCTCTCTGTCTGCCTCTTTCTCTCTCACATTCTCTCTCAAATAAATAAATAAATAATTAAAAATGTCTCCTACTATAATAGAATTGGAGTCTATTTCCCTTTTGTTTTTGAGTAAGTTTTGCTTTAAATTATTTTTTAATTTTTTTTAAATCAGGGCTACCTAACACTCCATCCAGCTCAGATGCTTTCCTGCTTTACTTTCACAGAATAAGTAAAATAAAAAAATAAACCAAAGGCTTTAGGTGGGTGAGGTGCAAGAAGGCAATGAGAACAGAGGACAACCTAATTCTACCAACAAGACCAGAAATGACAGCAGCCTCCCTGGCAGGAGATAAATCAACCCTTGCATATCAGCTAGGGCCCAAGTAAAACCACAGAGGAAGTGGAGAGATGAGCAAGAGTGCTGCTCCCACAGCGAGCACCAGGACCATGGAGTCAGACACCGAGGATACTCAAAATGTTCCAAAGCATAATTCCAGAAGCTGCTAAGAGGTCAACACTACAGTAGACTTAATCTCACCCACCATGGCTCAGGGAATTTTGTGGAAGAGGAGATGGAAAAATTATAAAAGCCATGGTCAGAGGAAACACCCAGAGGCATTGCCCCCACCCAATGACTGATTGCTGCGCCCATAACTCAGAGCCCTCAACCCCATGGTGCACACTAGCAATCCCACTGAGGAGGGCCCTCAGTGGAATGGGGCAGGAAGGAGGGAAATGGTGGTTCCAACACATGACTTGTTCATAACAGGGTTTCTACTTAATAAGTAATAAAATAATAATAAAATAAGCTCTCTGTGTTAGGAAGAGGCCATTTTGGGACAACATAATGAATTCTAGGTTACCAAAAAGTTTTTTTATTTATTTGCAAGCAGAGAGAGAATGGTGGGCCAGGACCTCCAGCCACTGCAAAGCAACTTCAGCTTACATGGGTCCTGGAGAATCAAATCTCTCCAGCCTTCACCCCCCCCTTTTTTTTTGGACATGGGCTCTTATTCTAACCCAGGCTGACCTGGAACTCACTCTGTAGTTCCAGGCTGGCCTTGAATTCATGGTGACACTACCTCAGCATCCCAAGAGCTTAAAAATATTTTTTTGTTTTTTTAATTATTAAAAATTATTTTTTTGCCGGGCGTAGTGGTGCATGTCTTTAATCTCAGCACTCGGGAGGCAGAGGATTACCATGAGTTCAAGGCCACCCTGAGACTACAGAGTGAATTCCAGGTCAGCCTGGGCTAGAACAAGACCCTACCTTGAAAAAAAATTTTTTTAAAGACTGCTATAAAGAAAATAGTTTATTTTGAGCCAATGATGAGTGACTGTGACTTGGTAACCAGGACTCAAGTTACCCTAAATGACAAGTTCTACTGTGGAAGAGCTTACATGAAATTTTAGTAAAAGAACTAAGAAGGTCACAGAAATCACTGTGTTTACCGGTGGTTACATCTGTGAGAGCATCAGGTAAGGTAGACGGACTACAGAGAAGCTGCACAGTAAGGAAGGTACAGGTTTCAGATGTTATCTTCTAACATTCTTAGGGTTGATGAAGCTAAGCTTTGAAGGGACAAATCCAGTTCCCTGTAGGCTCCTCAAAGAACCTGGGAAAATGTT
This sequence comes from Zapus hudsonius, assembly GCA_004024765.1. Lineage (NCBI taxonomy): Eukaryota > Metazoa > Chordata > Mammalia > Rodentia > Dipodidae > Zapus > Zapus hudsonius. The sequence continues at coordinate 2,466 of PVHP010043150.1, forward strand.
TCACACAGGATTCTATCTCTGATAACACCCCAAAGCACCTGAAAGAATGTTTTACACATCTGAAGGATCCTCTCTCTGATAAGCCCCTTTTGAGAAGAGCCTAATACCCAGGCCAATCAACATTTATATGGTCACCTATTGTCTCCCGATAGAGGGCGCCCAGGGAGTCTCAGACCTAGGAAAAACTTTATCTGTAAAGTCCGTATCACACCAAAAGTCTTTAAATACCCTCCTAAAAGCTTCCCTCCGTGGACATGACTTTGACTTCATACTCAGGAGAAGTCTGTCCCCTCGTTGCTGAATAAAGGCAATCCCTTGTCTGAGTGAGCTTGAGTCTGGTGTACTTTCTGTCCCACTTTCCTTACAAGCTTAATGGTACCTCAGCAAGAAAGTGGATGTTAGGTCACAAGCAGGGCTACAGAGATGGCTCAGAGGATAAGATGCTTGCTTGCAAAACCTAATGATTTGAGTTTGGTACCCCAGTATCCACATAAAGCAAGATACACAAAGTGGTACATACATCTGGAGTTCATTTGCTGTGGCTGGAGGCCCTGAAACATCTATTCTCTTTGTCTGTCTCCACCACCTCACCCCATCCCACCCCCACTTGCAAAAAAAAATAAATAAAATTTAAGTTAATGTAAATGGCTATTAAGGGGCCTAAAAATAGCCCAAAATAATTTTGGTTCTTGATCAGTTTTCGATCTCTCCACAATTAGGACGGTCCAGCCAATGCAGGGTGTTCATAAGGATGGGCTTCTTCAGAGAACTTCAGCTTACACAACTCTTCTGGCATTCACACACCAGATCCATCCTTCTAAAGATTCAGAGCAGGCTCTTGGCAGCCTCCTTCTTAGCCTCTGAAATAAAGAACAATTACAGGGAAGTGAGTGAGTGCAGCAGGGTGTGGAGGAGTTTTCTTGAATTGCTTCCCAGTTTGGAAGGGTGCCATCCATTCAGGTTTCACTCAAACCCCAAACCCCAGAACAAATGTAGCCAGAAGCTCTGCTCTTTGTCAGGAGGCAATTGTAACCCAACCCAGACTCAGCTAGAAATTTTCCCTCTTAGGTGACAATTCTGTTTATGTAGGAATCTTGGTTCTTTTACTTAAGAAAAGGAAAATCCTGGGATTAAAGGCATGGGCCACCATGCCTGGCCTTAAAAATAATTTTTTAGCTGGGCGTGGTGGCGCACATCTTTAATCCCAGCACTCGGGAGGCAGAGGTAGGAGGGAGGCAGAGGTAGGAGGATTGCCGTGAGTTTGAGGCCACCCTGAGACTACATAGTGAATTCCAAGTCAGGCTGAGCTAGATGGAGACCCTACCTCAAAAAATTATTATTTTTTTATTTTCGAGGTAGGGTCTCACTCTAGCCCAGGCTGACCTGGAATTCACTATGTAGTCTCGGGGTGGCCTTGAACTCACAGCGATCCTCCTAGAAACCCCTAGTTTTTTCTTGGAAGACTCCAAATGTCCTAGTGTTTCCACTTTGTTTTCATCATTATCCAGGCTATAAATGGGCCTCTGCTCTCGCTATCACACATTCCTACTACAAATGACTGATATCCTTCCTACGGTTTCTTTCTTTTATGTCACCACCATACATCTGCCTTTATGTGGGTACTGGGGAAATGAACCCAGGTCATGAGGCTTTGCTGGCAAGCACCTTAACTTCTGGGCCATCTCTCCAGCCCTCAGAAAAGTTTTTAATGAAAGCCTCATGTTTTAGGGCTGGCTCAGTGGGTAAGACCACTTGCTGAGCAAGCATGCCCGGAGTTCAATCTGTTGCACCCATGCAAAAAAACTGGCCATGGCTGTGCATGCCTTTAACTCCAGTTCCAAGGGCAAAGAGACAGGAGGATCACTAGGGTTTGCGGGTCAGCTGATCTAAAAGAAAAAAAGGATGCAAGCTCCTGGTTCAGTGAGAGACCATGTCTCAAAGAAACAATGTAAAAGAGCCACAGAGGACATTAAAGGCCCTACTTTGGCTTCTGCACAGGGTGCACGCATCTGAACATTTTTGTGCATGTACCATACGGCCCATATTTTTGTAAACTTAAAACTAATGAGCGATGGTCAAAATATATCCAAACTGGGGGTTGAGGGTAGAGAGATGACTCAGCGCTTAAGGCACTTGACTGCAATGCCTAAAGGCCCGGTTCAGTTCCCCAGTTCCCATGTGAAGCCAGATGCACAAAGTGGCTCCTGTATCTGGAATTTATTTGCAACGGCTAGAGGCTCTGGTGCGCTCCCATTCTCTCTCTCTCTCTCTCTCTCTCTCTCTCTCTCTCTCTCTCTCTCTCTCTCCTTGCAAGTAAATAAAATAAAAAATACATATACTCAAATGAAAAAAAGTTCATCCACTTAAAATTTATACAGTCTAGCTGGGTGTGGAGGTGCATGCCTTTAATCTCAGCATGTGGGAGGCAGAGGTAGGAGGATCACCAAAAGTTCCAGGCCACCCTGACACTACATAGTGAATTCCAGGTCAGCCTGGGCTAGAGCCAGATCCTACCTCGAAAAGGCAAGAAAATGAATAATTATTTTGTGCAGTCTAACATATATTATTCCTCAATAAAATAATAAAGGAATCGAGGTCCTTTCAAAGGGGCCCAACCCGTCTGACTAGGCTGACCTAACGGGCCCAGGAGTCCCTCCATCACGCGTGCAAACACCCCGCTGCAGACCTCCCGCCTCCGCATCCAGCGCCTCGCGCCCTCCCGCCACAACGTGGGGGGGGGGAAACCTGCCACGCTGACGTCACCGACCCGCCCCCTTCCCGGCGTCCACCGCGCCGGAGGCTCCTCGCTCCTCAGGTTTGCTTGTCGCTTCAAGATGGCGGACACAATGAGCCGGCGCAGCGCCGGTTGGCCCTGAGGGTCCCTGCCAGGAAGAGCCGGCCATCCGGGCGAGAGCGCGGCCGCCCCGGGGGAGGAAGCGGCGGCAGCGCGGCCCGCCGGCCCGCCGTCTTCCCGCGGCGCCGCCCGCCCCGGCCTTGAGCAGCCCGCCCGCCTGCCCGATCGCGCTCGCCGGCCGGCCCCGCCCCGGGCCGCCGCCGCCGCCGCCATGAAGCTGACCGACAGCGTGCTGCGGAGCTTCCGCGTCGCCAAGGTGTTCCGGGAGAACTCGGACAAGATCAACTGCTTTGACTTCAGCCCCAACGGCGAGACGGTCATCTCGAGCAGCGACGACGACTCCATCGTGCTCTATGACTGCCAGGAGGGCAAGTGAGTGCGGCCATGGCCGCGGGTCCCTGCTCTCCCGCCCGCTCGGCCGTCCTGCCCGGCGCCGCTCGGGGCTCCCCGGGCCTCCGTGCGGCGGGCCGCCCGGGACCCCGTCGGGTCTTGAGTTTAGGCTGATGCCTGATCCCTAGCGGTGCTGTTTCCCGCGCCCGCGAGCCCCACCTTGACCTTGACCTTTAGACGCCCCGGCGGTCGGCGGGCGGGAGCGGGGCCGCGGGCTGTGGTCTCCACCGGGCAGGAGGGGTCTCGCGGCCTCGGAGCTCCCCGGCGTTTTCCGCGTCTCCAGGCCTCGCGCTCCCGCAGACCCGGTGCCCATGGTAATCGTGAACTTGGGAAAACAACACCCTGAAACTTTTATTTGGCCGCCCCATCCCGACCGAATGGGAGCTCCTAAAACGGAGGAGCCACCCCGGAGCACCTTAGGGGTCCCACCTTACGTTTTCTTTCTTTTTCCCCCTTTTTCCTGAACAGTGTAGCCGGGCGTATGCCTTGGCCTGTAATTCTAGGTGAGGCAGGCAGATCTTGAGTTCAAGAACAGCCTAGGCACGCAGCAGAGACCTTGTCTCTAAGCAAGCAAGCAAACAGCCAGCGCTCACTCTCTGGTTCAGTTAAAAAGTATCAAAATTCCGAGTCTGTGCGTGAAAGTTGGCTTTGGCAGAGCCGCCTCAGCTGTATACATGCCTCTGCAGTATTGAAGAGCCGAGCACTCTAACTTATTCTGGGGTCCTGGACTTCACCCTGGGCATTTGTTCAAGTCCTTACTAAAGGGTTGACTTCCTTGGGAGCCAAAACTGGTTTAAATGTGTTTTCCTTTTGCAACTTCAATTTAAGCTGCCTTTCCTAAACAGGGGAGGCTTGTTTTAATTTGGTGGCTACCAGCTTTGTCAGACTACATTTTGTTACTTAGTTTCAGGTCCTAGATTTTTTTTTTGAATACTTTAGATTCTTATCTACTTTGTTTTAAAAAAGAAAGGAAGTAAAAACACGCCCTTAAGCCCAGCACTTGGGAGGCAGAGGTAGGAGGATCGCCCTGAGTTCGAGGTCAGCTTGGGCTAGAGCCAGACCCTACTTTGGAACTTGTCTCTGAATTTGATTATCTAAAGTAATGCTGTTGTGTGCTCAGCTAAGCTGTATGTAATGTTTCCCGCCTGGGCTGTAAGAAAATGTAAGGCAACCTTGTCTGGATCTGCCTGCGGTGTGTGCAAGAGTGGCTTGCAGAGCCATGGTCCTGAGAGAGGGAATAGATATTTGAGTCGGTGGTTTTCATTTAGTAGTTGAGGTTTCTATCCAGGTCGGATCTCTTGGATCTGTTTGGAAGCGATGGTAGAATTGAAAGTTGGGGTAGCAGGTAGAAGTAATTTGAAGCTGGTTTGCTTGGAATGTACAGGATAGTGCTTGTACATAGACATTGATAGTGACATAAAATCCTATTTTTTAAAAAAATTGAAATATTTATTTATTTGAGGCAGAGAAAGAGAGCATGCCGAGTGGGCCAGGGCCTCTAGCCACTTAAACTCACGACACACGTGTCCCCTTGTGCATCTGGCTTTATGTGGATACTGGGAACTTGAACTCCGGTCTTTCTGCTTTGCAGGCAAACACCTTAACCGATAAGCCATCTCTCCAACCCCAAATCCTATCTTTTAAAAAAATATATATTTTTTGGTTTTTTGAGGTAGGGTCTCACTCTAGCCCAGGATGACCTGGAATTCACTATGTAGTCTCAGGGTGGCCTTGAACTCATGGCGACCCTCCTACCTCTGCCTCCCAAGTGCTGGGATTAAAAGCGTGTTTCACCACACCCCACACAACCAAAATCTTATCTACAGGACAAAAGATAGATAGCTGAATCCCTGTCATGTGATGAGCCACATCAGCCAGGGTCCAGGTGAAACCCCAGAGGGATTGGCAAGTTAAGCAAGAGTGCTGCTCCAGGCACAAGCCTGACATCTTATGCCAGGGATAGACACCAAAGCAGAGATCCAGCGCAACACCAGCCAAGGAAGACTCTGGGAATTTGGATGAAGAAGGGACCAAAAAGATTCTAGAGCCACAGGGCTGGGAGGAGCATCCAGAGGCAATGCCCCCCCCCCCACACACACAATGACTGACAGCTGCTCTTAAAACTCAGCCCAAAATCCCTTTTGTGAATACCAGTGCAGAAACTGAGGAGGGCCCTCATTGGAATGGACACTGGGAGAAGGGGAATGGGACCAGAACATGATTGTCCATACAGAGTTTCTACTTTTGAAAAAAATGGCTAAAATAAGGTCTGGAGAGATGGCTCAGTAGTTAAGTGTGCATGAGGGTCTGAGGGCCCTGAGATCATCTGATTTCCAGTCTCCAGGACCTACTTAAACAGCTGGGCTTGGCCAGGTACTCCTGTAACTTGAGCCTCCCAGGAGAGGGGAGCCCAGGCATCCCGACTGACTCAAGAACATTGGAGCAGGATGACAGTCCACTAGTGCAGGCTAGTGCCTGGAGTGCTTACAACACACACACACACTCCAGCAAAAAAGGGTGGGGAGTCTCACTATCTAGGCTAGCCTCCTGCCTCAGCCCCCCCCCCCCAAGTTCTGGATTGCAGTTGTGAGCCACTAATACCCAACCTTAAAAAAAGATTCAGGGAACTGGGGAGATGGATCAGTGGTTAAGGCACTTTTCCTGCAAAGCCTAACGACCACAGTGGTGCATGCATCTGGAGTTCATTTGTAGGGGTTGTGCACCCATTCTTTGTCTGCCTGTCTGCCCCTCCCTGCAAATAAATAAAAGTAAAAAAGATTCAATAGGACACGTTCATGGTGTCTCATGCATATAACCCCAGCACTCAGGAGACTGAAACAATTACCATGAGTTTCAGGCTAGCCTGAGCTACATACATAGCAAGACCTAGTCTCAAAAAAAGTTACCAAAAAGATTAGAAAAATATTCATTTCCATGTGTTTGTGTTGTGCCTACCACCGTCTTTTGCTGGTGTGCTTGAACTGAAGAGCATACTCTACTTTTTTTTTTTTTTTTTTTGGTTTGTCGAGGTAGGGTCTCCTCTACTTCACTATGTAGTCTCAGGGTAGCCTTGAACTCAAGGCAATTCTCCTACCTCTGCCTCCCGAGTGCTGGGATTAAAGGTGTGCGCCACCACGCCCGGCCCACTTTTTGAATGTAGCTTGACATAAATGCTGGGGAATTGAACCAGGCCGACAGGCTTTGCAAGCAAGTGCCTTTAACCACTGATTTTTCTCCCCAAACCAGAAAAAAAAAAAAAAGTTTAAAAAAAATTCATTTATTTATTGGCAAGCAGAGAGGTAGGAGAGAAAATGAGCACGCCAGGGCCTCCAGCCACTGCAAATGAATTCCCATTTCCCATGGGAACTGGAGAAGGGAATCTGGGTCTCATTAGGCTTTGCAGGCCTTAACCACTAAGCCATCTCTCCAGCACCCAGAAGAAAACGTTTAATTATTAATTTATTTATCTGTATGTGTGTGATGGGGTCACACATGTACCACTTTGCATTCAGCTTTAAATGGGTACTAGGGAATTGAACCTAGGCCGCCAGTCATTAGCAAACAAATGCCTTTATCCACTGAACTGTCCACTTAGCACTCTCCTGAAACTTAAAAAAAAATTTTTTTTTGTTTTGTTTTTTCAAGGCAGGGTTTCCCTCTAGTTCCAGGCTGGCCTCAAACTCACAGTCCTTCTACCTCTGCTTCCTGAGTGCTGGAATCAAAGGCATGTATTACCATGCCTGGCAGCTCTCCCAAACCCTTCCCCACAAATGTAGGGTCTCACTCTAGCCCCAGGCTCATCTGGAATTCACTATGTAGTCTCCTGTTGGCCTCAAACTCATAGCGGTCCTCCTACCTCTGCCTCCTGAGTGCTGGGATTAAAGGTGTACTATGCCTGGCTTAGTGGTTTTTGTTTTTTGGGTTTTTGGCAATTTTTTTTTAATGCATAATATTTTCCAGTTTACTGTCCACTGAAGCCTTATGTTGGCCTTGCCTGGCTTAGTGGTTTTTATTTTTGGGTTTTTGGCAATTTTTTTTAATGCATAATATTTTCCAGTTTACTGTCCACTGAAGCCTTATGTTGGCCTTGAGCCTTGAGAGCTATTTCAACTTGGAAGAAGATAAGGAATATTGCTTGTGGTGAGTGATGCAAATTACTTGAAAAGAAGTCCCCCCCCCCTTTTTTTTAAACAGGGTCTTATGTAGCCCAGGATATCCTCCAACTTGCTGTGTAGCTGAGCCTAGACTTGACTTTCTCCTCCTCCTGCCCCTCTCATCCCAAGTACTGGGATTATAGGCATGCACCACCATGGCTTTATTATTATTTTCTGTTTATACCTCATCTCCAGAATGAGTGAGTGAAGGAAGAGACTTACCATAATAAATACATTAGGATCTTTTCAAAGTAGGAAATGAAATGAGGAACTAGATTTCTTTCCTTAGGAACAAAACTCAGGCTAGTGGCTTTTTAAAAAATATATTTATTAGCCGGGTGTGGTGGCGCACGCCTTTAATCCCAGCACTCGGGAGGCAGAGGTAGGAGGATTGCCATGAGTTCAAGGCCACCCTGAGACTACATAGTAAATTCCAGGTCAGCCTGGGCTAGAGTGAGACCCTACCTCGAAAAAAAAATATATATATATATTTATTGGGCTAGAGAGATAGCTCAGCGGTTAAGGCACTTGCCTCCAGTGCCTAAGGCCCCGGGTTCAATTCCCCACGTCCCACATAAGCCATACCCACAAGGTAGTGGCCCTAGCGAGCGCTCGCTCTCTGTCTCTCTCCTTGAAAATGAATAAATGAGATATTTAAAAGATATACATATTTATCAGAAAGAGAGGAGGGAGATAGAGCATGGGCATACCAGGGCCTCCAGCCACTGCAAACGAACTCCAGACACATACGCCACTTTGTGCATCTGGCTTTATGTGGGTACTGGGGAATCGAACTGTGGTCGTTAGGTTTTACAGGCAAGTGCCTTAACCACTTAGCCATCTCTCCAGCCCACTTCCCACCCCACCCCCCAAAAAAAGGATTTTTATACCACTAACAGTGATTCTACAGGGTCTGTCTTTTATGTTTGTTTACAGCATTGGAGATAGACCCCAGGGTCTCACTGTGCTAGCAAGCCCTCTGCAACTGAGCCATAGCCCCAGCCCCCATCTTTTGTAGATGGGTTGAAATACTAGGGTTAGTATCTTCCTCACATACTTACCAAATATATAGCAGAGCCCCATACGGTGGATTGGACCTGGTAGGGTTTTGTTTCAGTAAAGGTAAAGATGCGGAGAATCTAGTACAATTGTGAGAAGTCTTGTTGGGAAATAGTTTTTATGTAGGGGAGGCCGTTTGTCTCACTGAAAGTAGAAATCTTCCTTCCTCCCTCCCTCCCTTCCCTTTCTTTCCCTTCCTTCCCTTTCCTTTCCTTCCCTCCCCATCTCCCTCCCTTCGAGGTAGGGTCTCCTAGCCCAGGCTGACCTGGAATATTCAATGAATGCCTTCTTAAAGCCTGCCTGAGTCTTTTGCTTGTTTAGCTTCCAGGTTCCAAAAGAATTTATTTATTTATTTATTTGCTAGGGAGTTAGGCTTATCATCTAAAAGGGTCAGCCAATGCTTTGTGCTCCAGATAGCACTTCCAGAGCAAGTTATATTAGAAGGCAAGCAGCTTTACATCTGGTTTAGTTTTGTTACATCATTGCCTTTAAGAAAGCTTTCAAACCTCTTCAGTTTGAGGTATTCCTATATACCTTTTTCTTATGGTGTTTTGGGTACCTTCTCAGATAGATACACTTTTGCTTTTTTGTTTTGTGTGTGTACGTGCATGCCTGGGCTCCTGGTGGGTGGAGGCCAGAAGGCAACATGGAGGTATTGGTGCTATGCACCTTTTTTTTTTTTAAGATATATTTATTTATTTGCAAGCAGAGAGAGAAAGAAATGAATGAATGAATGAATGAATGCATATGGGCATGCCAGGTCCTCTAGCCACTGCAGAAAAGCTCCAGATGCATGTACCACTTTGTGTATCTGTCTTTACATAGGCACTGGGGAATCAAACTCAGGTAGTTAGGCAAGCATCTTAATGACTGAGCCATCTCTCCAGCCCTCTGTGTACCTTTTTTGAGACTGGGTCCCTCAATGATCTGGAACTCAACCAGTTAAGTTAGATTACTGGCCACTGAGCCCCAAGAATGCCTCTGCCTCTGCCTCCCCAGTGCTGAGTTTACAAATGTGCGCCACCATGCCCAGCATTACTTTGTGGGTTTTGAGATTCATACTCAGGTCTCTGCTTACAGAGCAAGCAATACTAATTGAGTTATCTCACCAGCCCCTCACGTTTACTTTTCAAGACTAGTGTGGTGGCACATGCCTGTAACCCCAGCACTTGGGAGGCAGGAGGGCCATGAGTTCAAGATCATCCTCAGCTACCTAGTGAGTGGGAAGCCAGCCTGGGCTGCATGAAACACTGCCTCAAAAAGCTAAAAAAAGAGTTGGGCATGGTGTCTCACGCCTTTAATCCCAGCCTTTAATCCCAGCACTCATGCTGCAGAGGTAGATCGCTGTCAGTTCAAGGCCAGTCTGAGACTACAGAGTGAATTCCAGGTCAGCTTGGGCTACAGCTAGACCCTACCTCAAAAAACCACTATATATATGTTTGTTTGTTTGTTTGTTTGTTTGAGGGGCTGGAGAGGTGGCTCAGCAGTTAAGACATTTGCCTGCATAGCCTAACGCCCTGGGTTCGATTCTCTAATACCCACATAAAGCCAGATGCACAAAGTGGCCCGTACATCTGGAATTCTTTAACAGTGGCTAGAAATCCTTGGCGGGCCCACAATCTACTTTAATCTCTTTCTCTCTGCTTTTAAATAAGTAAAATGTTTATAAAAAGAAAACACAATTATTTGAAAAAGTTACTTTTGACATTGTAGTAAAGACTGAATTAAAGCCCACATTTAAGCTCTCTCCTGAGGGCCGCTGTGAGACACTGGGCAGGTCTAGCCTAATTACGCTTCTAATCTCAGCCTTAGGTATGCAAAGTAACTGTATTTTGTTGTTTTGTTTTTCCAGGTAGTGTCTCTTTAGCCCAGGCTGACCTGAAATTCACTCTGTAGTCTCAGGTGACCAATGCTTCTTGAATGCTGGGTTCTGGCTAGGCTTGATTTTTGAGGAGATAAAAGGGTCTCCCTGTGTTGCTTAGACTGGGTTCAAGCCATCCTCCTGCCTCAGCCTCCTGAGTATCTAGGCTATCTAGTGCCCTAGATTGATTATTTTTTATTTCTTTTGCAAGAATTTATGTTTTCTAGTGTTAGAATTTACCAAGAATGCTCACCTTTGCCACATTATTCAAGTGTTACATGGAGATCTGAAATTGTGATAGAAAATTCTGATGGTTTTTCTACCTTGCCATTTCCTCATCAGACCAAAGAGAACCTTGTACAGCAAGAAATACGGCGTGGACCTCATCAGATACACTCACGCAGCAAACACAGTGGTTTACAGCTCTAACAAAATAGATGGTAAGCAAGCTTCTCTTTCCTGTATAATAGTTCACTGAATTTCTGCAACTGCTTTGGTAACAGTTATATTCGTTTAAATATTTTCCTGTGGTGTTAGCAATGCTAATTACATTGTCATGATTGAGAATGCTGGAAGCAAGCCAGTAGCACTTCTGAAGGATTGGAACTGAATATGACAAATCTGTTTATAATGGGAAGTGGAAAAAGGAAGTAACTAATTATATTTCTGATTTGTGGTACTTGAAACTGAAAATACTTTTAGAACAAATGAAAGAGTTGACTATCTATGTGCCTTCCTATTCAAGATATGTCATTTTTGAGCCAGGTGGGCGCCCCCCCCCCCCCTGTAATTCCAGCACATGAGACTCTGAAGCAGGAGGAATGGGAAAACCAAAGAGTATTTTGGGGAGGCTCTTTAGAAAGGGGGAATCGCAAAAACACCCTAGGATTCCAAGAAGCTAAAGCAATAGGATCCAAGTTCAAGGCCTACCTGACAACTCAGCTAGACCCTGTCTCCCCATTTTTTAAAATTCTATTTTATTTGCAAGCAGAAATAGAAGAGAGACAGAGAATGGGGGTACCAGGACCTCCAGCCAGATGCATGTACCAGTTTGTGCATCTGGCTTTACGTGGGTACTGGGGAATCAAACCTAAATCATTAAGCTTTGCAGGCAAGCGCTTTAACTGCTGAGCCATCTCTCTCGAGCCCTTCAGTAACTTTTTTACAAATGGTTAAGCTATGATAGTTTAAGGGAAGTATCTAACTTTATGATTTGTCATGAATGGCCTTAGTCCTCCTTGATTTAGAACTACCTTTGTTTTGTTGTGAATGTAGCCCAACCTAGCTGGAGCTTGCATTCCTCCTGCTTCAAACCTTCCCAGTCTTCCCAATGCACCACTATGCCTCTCTGGAATTAAAAAAAATTTTTTTAAATATTTTATTTATTCATTTTCAACGGGGAAGGGGGGGGGAGCGCACCAGGGCCACCGCCTTGTGGTTCTGGCTTATGTGGGTCCTGGGGAATTGAACCCAGGGCCTTAGGCACTGGAGGCAAGTGCCTTAACTGCTGAGCCATCTCTCCAGCCCAAAATTTTTTTTTAATTTTATTTATTCATTTTCAAGCAGAGAGAGAGAGAGAGAGA
>PVHP010043151.1:0-14642 GCA_004024765.1 Zapus hudsonius
CTGCTGTTTCTACTTCTGTTTACATCTGGAATCTTTCTCCATTAAAACAATGACAGAACCCATCCTCCACACATATGAACCAAGGTACTTAGATCACCAGCGTGGCTGGAGTGGACACACCCATGACCCGGGCTTCAAGGCCCCATGAGCTTTATGCACCCACAGACCCACCAGAGGTATCAAACAGCCTTTTTTGTGTTGTTTTTTGTTTTTCAAGGTAAGGTCTCCCTTTAGCCCAGGCTGACCTAGAATTCTCTATGTAGTTTCAGGCTGGGCTTGATCTCACAGCTCACAGGAATCCTCCTATCTCTGCCTCCTAAGTGCTGGGATTTTAGCTGTGTACCACCATACCCAGCCTTCAACCTTTTCACACAGAGTTAAGATTCTTTTTAATTTTTTTTATTTATTTGTAAGGAGAAAGAGAGAGAGAGCGCGAGGGAGGGAGGGAAGACGAGCACACTGGGGCCTCCTGCCACTGTAAATGAACTCCAGACGCATGTGGCACTTTGTACATCTGGCTTTATATGGGTACTGGATTGAGGATTTGAATCCAGGCCACCAGGCTTTGCAAGCACCTTAACTGCTGATCCCATCCCTCCATCCCCAAGGTTTCTTTTTGAAAAAGTGAAACATGCCCAAGTATTTCAAAGCATAAATGTGCACTGGAAACGTTTGGCGTTTCTGAACCAGGGCTGCCCTAGCTGCGGGGTACCTGAGGGGCTGTTCCAACTATGACATAATTAAGGAAGCTTATTTGCTCTGTGTAACCCAAGGCTGTCCTGGCTGTGAGGACCTGGGGAAGGAGCCCCTGGAACTTTCTGTACTGACTTAGGTTTGGTTCATATTTTCCTATTTTTAAGATCCACATCAGCTCAAGTACCATTCATTCTATCTATCACATTTCGTTCTCACCGACCATGAGTATAAACGACCTGCAGACTCCAGGAAGCAGTGTGACCACAGGAAAATTAAATGATGTTCTGTCTTAAGTTCACCAACTCTGAATAATAGTGCCGTGTTCTATTCTCTCTTTTTGAAATGTTATTATTTATTTGCAGAGAGAAAAGAATACTGGTGCACCAGGGCCTCTAGCCACTGCAAACAAACTCCAGATGCATGCACCACTTTGTGCATCTGGCTTTGTGTGGGTACTGGGGAATTGAACTTAGGCCGAGCCATGGAAGTGCCTTAAACGCTGAGCCATGTCTACAGCCCCCTCTTTTTCTGTTGAGAAAAGTTTACTAAGTAGCCCAGGCTGTCCTGGAACTCTTGATCCTCCTGCCTCAGCCTCCCAAGTGCTGGGATTATAAGTGCGCACCACCATGCCCAGCCAATATTGCCTGCTGTTTGCTATTCTGCGAGGAAGAACTAATCGACGTGTGCAAAACTCATGAAATAAAGCTGGAGCCAAAGAAAGGCTAGATAAATATTAACTCTTCATAGGCTTACACAAGAGAACTCAACACTAGCTGCCCCTTCAGAACAGATCTGAATTACTACAGCCGCACGGGGCTCAAATGTCCCCACACTTGTTAAATCATTGATGGCCAGGGGAATGCCTAGCTGGTAGCCTTCAAGCTTGAGCCACAGGAAAATGTCACCCTAGTAGTGAGAGAGACATTAAATATTTTACTGTAGCAGCTGCTAGGGACAAAGCCGGCTGCGGCGTGTCCATTACACCTCCTGCGGATCTGAGCGACGTGTCACCAGACCTGGCTTGGGCACTTGCAGCAGAATAGCAACCAAACAGCTTGAGTCAGTCAGTGCCTTGCAGAATGAAGCCGTGTGGGATTTGCAGAAAGAAATTGTTATTTTTCAGAAACGGAAGCTGTCTCTTCATCTGACACCTCCACCACGCTATACGCATGGGTCTTGCCAACGAGAGACACATTACACGGGGTGGACGAAAATAGCCCTGGGTTGTTTATCAACAATGTGGAATTGTGAAGCAGGGAGAGCCCAGAGCTGTGCGTGTGTGCACGTGTGTGCACGTGTGTGCACGCTCCCACCAGGACATCTCCAGGAAGCAATCCTCACACCAGCACCCGTGATACACAGTAAATCCATGCATTATATAACCACACTGACATTTGGAGAGGGGAAGGTTTTTACAGAGACTGGATCAACCAGTTTCCCCCCCACACACACACCCCAACTCAAAGAAAAAACAACTTTGATAACATGTCCTCATATGTGTCAGGGTCCTACTCACCATCTAACAGGCTGATTCCTGATTGGCTTCATGTTTAATGATTGATTAATCCATTATCTGCGGCTCCCAGGACAGGCTCCCTCCCCGGTCAGGTGCTGGCCTCACCTGTTTACCCAGGCCAGCTCCCAGGGGAGGACTTGAACTGCAATCTGTGCTCTGACTTTCAGAGCTCAGGTGCAGAGGATCCTGCATCCTTACGGGTTCACAAACCACCAAGGGCAGGTGAGCGAACCTGTGGCTCCAAACTGCTGAGTTCACCAAAGAGTGTCAATTTTTGTTGATTTTGAAGTTCTGTGCACCATAAGGAACCCTCCTACACTGCTGGTCTAGCCACCATGGAAGTTTCTCAAGAAACTGAAAATAGGGCTGGAAATGTCTCAGTGATTAAAAGTGTTTGCTTACAAAGGCCAGCAGTGGCCTGGGTTCGATTCCTCAATCTCCACATAAAGCCAGAGGCACAAAGTGGCAAGTGGGTCTGAGACGCTGATGTGCCCACACTCTTTTCCTCTCTGTCTCTCTCTCACACACAAATGAATGAATGAAGAAAAACAAGCTAAAACTGACTTACCTATGGCCACCTGTGGGTTTTTACTGAGCGTAGGTATTAAGATGCTGGCTCGTGCTTTCTTCGATTCCTCTTTCCTTTTGTTCACCCTGCACAAGGTAATTACGCTACTCGTTGGCAATCGAAGTGGGTTTATTCATTTTGCTCTGCTTTTAGATTTAGGGTCTTCTTTTCTACCTCTATTTAGAATACAATTTTAATGTGAAATAACCAAAAGTATGCAAAAAGGGTACAGCTGGTCTCCTCACACAGCCCCTCCTCCTGGGTCCCACCATGCCTATGGAAACTCAGTGCTGTTTTCCTGTGTTTCTTTATATATACACACACACACACACACACACAATTTCCTTCTTTTATAATTATGGATCTTTGTACTTTGCCTTTTTCACATAATTATTTTTTCTGGAAATTGCTAGGAATCATATTTTACTGACAATTTTCATGTATGTATATAATATATTTTGATCATAATCCCCTTCTATTACCTTCTTTTGCCTCCTTCCCAATCACCCTTTTACAAAAATCTTTGGATTTTAGCCTATTTTTTTGGGGGGGGGGTGACATGGTTTTGCTATATAACCCAGGCTGGCCCGGAACTCTCTGCCCTCCTACCTCAGTCTCCTCAGGGTTGGGATTAGGAGGCTTGCATGACCATGCCAAGTTGGGGAAATAGTTTTTAAAGAAAATCAGACCCCACCATGCTGTGCTTGCCTTTTTCCTCTGCTCTCCAAGACAGAAGTCCTCACCTATAATCCCATATCCTCAAAGCTTACTGGGCTGGTATAAAATCACCGAGTCTCCTAACCAGGGGCCTTGCCCAGGTACCATTTCAATCTGAGGTGATGGCCCTAACTTCAAGGTAAACATTCCCTCACAGGACTGTAACAGAAAGATCCCTTTGTGACCTTTTAATACCTGACAGATAGCCTGCAGCTCCTACCAAGTGGCCATAAAAGAAACCAGGAAAAAAAGTCATTTGAATGAGTCAGAGCCCACGCCTGGCCCTGCCCTTTGCAAGTCAAACAGGGCTCAAGGCCGCTGGCTGGCCTGGCACTATCCTCTCGCCCTTCCCATCCAGGAAGGGAGCTCTGGGAGGTCCTCTCACTTTGTCACCAACACCCAAGTTCAAAGGCACTGCAGAGCCGTGATCCCTCTCAACACCAACAGGAGGGGAGATGCGGTGCCACTTGGCTTTTGCAAATCTCTTCTATAAATAAACATCAGAGGACAACAAATGACTAATATTGATATCCCCCCCCCCCCGCATACACAGTGGCTTCTTTAAGTGAGACAGGGTCTTCCTGGATAACACAAGCTGGCCTTGAACTTGTGATCCTCCTGCCTCGACTTCCCAGGTGCTGAAATTACAGCTGTGTGTCACTATACCTGACTAGATAGTGTTTATTTGTATATATATTTGTGCGTGTGTGTGGGGGGGCCCTGAGGTAACTAGAAGGGACCACACTCTAGTCCAGCATGACCTACAGCAGCTTTGGGGCCTGAACCAAGGCACACCCCAGTGAGGCTCTGAGGGCAATGGTAATGAAAGGTGACTGTAGAAACTGAACCCCCACAAGACTGTTGCTTCTCCAAAAGAGGCCCGTGTGGCACTCAGGTCCCTGATTCTATGGCTTTTTTCTTTCTTCTTTCTTTCTCTCTTCCTTCTTTCCTTCCTTTATTCCTCTCTTCTTTTCCTCCCTCCCCTCCCTTTCCTCTCTCCCTCCCTTCATTCTCTTTCTCTCCTTCCTTCCCTCTTGCTCTCCTTCCTTATTTTCTTTTTCTATCTTTTTAAAATTAATAAACCGAGTGTTTAGTTTTGGATTCTTTTTTAGTAGTTTTATGTTTACAGAACGATCGAAGAGGAAGTACAGAGAACTGCCCTCTAAGCCCTCGGCCCTTCCCTTCGTGTTCCCTATTACCAACATCCTGCCTTAATGTGGTCCATTTATTACAACGGATCAGTCCGTTGTCAACTCAAGTTCATGGTTTCCACTGGGTCTGCCCTGGGCATTGGACATTCTGCAGCTGTTTACTGAGAGAGCTCTCAGGCTGGATGCCCAAGGAAAGACAGAGGGCGGAGGAGAAGGCTGTTTATGCCCAATGACCCTAAGACGAGCCAGAGACGCGGGCCAAATACTCAAGACAAGATGATTGACTTTTTTTTGCTATTTCAATTTTCCTCAAGTGTATGAAACACATCTTTCCTCTGTCACTTTAACGACCAAGCCCTTAAGTGTTCCCAGCAATGTAATGTGCTTCCCAAATGTGATGACTCACAGGTTCTGTGGCTCTCCAATCTCAAACAGTTTCTTAAAAATCTTAGAGACGAAAGCCAGTCCTTGCTAGAGATTATATCATTTGATCTAAAGATGACTGCCTCTTCAAGTTCTATGAAAGTCAGGGCATTTGCCCACTTTTCTAGCTCTTTCCTTGACTGAAATTCTAAAAAATGGAATGATTGTTTAAAAAAAAAACACAACACTGCCCTCTAAAAAATAGAGCCGTTTCTCAAATTACATCAAATTTGCGGAAATTAGAGCAACGGCTAAGCATTAAGATCTCATCTATTTTCTAACAAGCGTTTCTCAGTCTCGTTACAATCCAACAAAATCAACTAGGATCGACTCTATTGGCTCCATTTTTCTCAGTAAGACACGCCTCCACACAGTGCATTCTGGGTAAGGTCTCAGGGAGCCATGAAATACACAAGATGATTTCAAGACCTGTTTCTTTTTTTCTCTGGAATTATCTTTGAATTCAGTTTCTCTTTTATGTATTAAATTGTTAAAAGAAGAAAGAAAAAAAGAAAAGAAAAGAAAGAAAGAAAGAGAGGAAAGAAAAGAAACAAGTATTGGGTGGGAATGTGGGAAATTGAAACTTGCTCATGGCTAGTGGGATATAAAATGGTATGGCCATTTTATATGGAAAAGAGATGACGATTCCTAAAAAATATAAAATTAAGCATAGGATACTAATAATCCTGCCTATAAACCTTTATCCAAAGCCTGAAAGCTGGGATTCGAACAGATATTTATGCACCTATGTTCTTAGCAGTAGTGCTCACCAAAACCAAGTGCAAGCAGCCCAAATATACTTGATGTCTGGATAAGCAAACTGGGCTCTACATACAGTGAGGTAGTGAGCCCTAAAGAATCCTTCACACAAGCTCCAACACAGACCGTGAAGATACTGTGCTCAAACAGGCCAATGACCAAAGGACAAATACTCCAGGATTCCATTGACATGGGGGTCCCAGGGCAGAAGGAAGGAAGGAAGAAAAGAAAGAAAGAAAGAAAGAAAGAAAGGAAAGAAAGAAAGAAAAAAAGAAAAGAAAAGAAAAGAAAAGAAAAGAAAAGAAAAGAAAAGAAAAGAAAAGAAAAGAAAAGAAAAGAAAAGGAAGAAAAAAATCCTCATCAGAAAAGTTGCCCACGGAATACTAGAACTCTGGCCTACACATCTTGGTGACCATCTGCTCCTCTGAGCCCGGTTGCAGAGAGGGTTAGGGGTAGTGCAGCAAACCAAAAGCCATAGGTCCCTACCTCCATGAAGCTCAGGGGCCAGCCCAGTGGTTCTCAAATTCGAATGTGCATCTTAAACCCCTGAGGACTTGTTGAATGCAGGTTGCCAGGCTCCACCCTCAGCATCTCTGAATCAGGAGTCCTGGGCTGAGCAAGGTCAAGATGCAGAGACCCGCCTCAGAGAAGCTCTCCTGTCGCAGGAAATGGGACCTGGTAGCTCTGAGAGGGATCCATTTAGGGATGCCTTCCAGTCAGGACACCCATGTGTGTGAGAAGAGCTCAGGACAGATCTAACCTGAGACCCACAGAGCATCCCGGAGTGAGCCGGGTGGGGATGGGCACTCCAGGCAGAGTACACGGTAGTTTTCACAAGGTCTAGAGACGGGACCACGCACTGTTCTTGGGGCTGAAAGTCTTTCCTAGTCACGGTATGCTGAGGGTGATGGCGAGTGATGAGTGAGGAACTGAAAGTTGGGTGAGACAGGTCCTACTGATCCTCGGGGCGACAGGGAGCTAGCCTCTGCTAACCTGGATTACAGGACTGAATCTCTCAGTACTGAGGCTAGCCCATCCCTGGCAGGGCTTAGGGCCAGCACATTCAGAGCCTCAGGGGTTGGGAAAGCAGATAGGCGCATCCTTATCTGTTTCTAGAATGATCTCCCAGACAGGCTTGAGCTTCTCCTGCTGCCAGAGTCACAGGCTGTTTTAGGCAAGAAAAGTCCAAGCCAAGGTGCTGTCCACTGTAGTCACCACGTGAAGCTATCTAAATGGAATTAGTCAAGATTCCCTTGGCACATTTCAAAACTCTCACAGGGCGTGTGGCTAGTGGCCAGGTACAGAGCACTTGCATCATCTCAAAAGCCCAGCGGGCAGCCCTGGTCCAGGAAACCCAAGTGGGTTATCAGGAGGGCTGGAGCCAAGGCTCGCCGGGCATTTGTCATTAGTGCATTCAACTTGCAGGCAACAGGCTTGAGCTGTCATTCACGAAGATGCTTCAACCTCAGCCGCGATAGAAGAGCATAAAACTAGACAATGGTTAATTCCTCCTCCAAACACCCTAGACACCGCTTTTGTAGGGAGAGAGCATGTTTTCCCATAAATCATAGAATCAAATGTTTTTTTTTCCAAAGCCATCCCTAAATCCTAAAAATAGCCAGCCATAGGAACTGAGAGAGGAAACACTACCCCTGATTAAAATTGTAAAAGACCGTTTTTACTGCTTATGTGCCCCCAAAGCTAAGCTTTCGCAGCTTTCCTTACTGAGTATTTTACCAAAGTCAGTTCACAGAGCTGCAAATACCGCATGAGCTAATCCTTACTCTAGGTCCTAAACATAGAAACCAAGAGGCAGTGGCATGCCAAGTCGGGAAGGAGCCCCGCCAAGGACAGACATAGAAACTGATTCCAGGAGGAAGTGAGTTACGCTGGAAAGTGAATTACACACCCAAGAGGAAAGTTTAACCCTTGGGCTGACCACAGCGGCAGTCATCCTAACCAGTTACGAAGCCTACGGAACACAGGTGGTAACTTCAAGAACCGGCAAGTGAGGGGTGATGCTTACCTTCTCAGAAGGCACTGAGAAGTAGAAAGAGGCCACCCTGCATGGCTACCTGGGTGCTCTGGTCTCCATGCTAAGGGGCAGGAGTTTTTGGTGTCATACACACGCAGTCTCTGGCCCAGGCAGGCTAAGGGAGGGACATCCCACCCAGCAAGAGAAAAAGAACCAATTGTCTGCATGGCTCCAAACAACTGAACAGCGGTCAAGTTCAAGGTCCGCTATCCCCCTCATCCACCAGCATTCAACCTGCTTGCCTGGGGACTCCTCACTCGTCCCAGCCCCCTCTCCCAGGCATCGGCATCTCATGGGCTCCCTCCCCCCAGGCTGCCTGCTGCAGCTCATCTCAAGTTCACAGGTGGAAACACTCTGGCACAGCCCAGGGCTAAGGAGAGAGAACAGCACACAGAGATGCCCAGCATGGGTGATGGGCATCCCGTCCTAACCCTCACAAGGGGTGTGGACTTAAAATTCTTACCAGGAGGATGGCAGGCCTGAGCGCTGGCTTCGAGCTATGGGAGACCTGCTTTCACAGCAAAATAGAGCTATCTCCAAGGGAGACAAAAATGGACTAATCGAGCTGTTTCTGACGGAGGTGATGCTGACTTTCCAGAGCTGTCAGGATTCCCGCACACACTTCAGTGGCTTTATTAAGCTTGATACTGTCTGGACCTCTTGGCACTGGGCACAGCGCATATCCTATTACACTCAATTCCCTGCCTTCCTGCCTTCTTTATAATTCTCAAATGACCTGACCTTACCAAATTTCCCTTACTCGAGTTTCCAAAAATCGGGCTGAGGAGCTGTTTTTTTTTTTTTTTTTTTAGACAAATGGATTTCAAAAGCCAACTGCGGACTTTCCTTCTGATAAGCGATGAGCTGGGGTTCCGTGGTCTTTGAGTCATTCCGTGCGCACGTGGAGGAGGCAACAATGGGCACAGACAGGTGGACGCTCAGGTCCAGGTGTCCCTCTTGGAAACTGATGAGGTGATCAGAATGGCTTCAGTTTTCAAAGATATGAGTGATGCAGAGAAGATAAATGAGTTCTCCAGCAGGGCAACGAGCATGCTTAGTAACGCTATTGTCAAAACCAGATTGCAGATCCACAGCCCCGTGGAGGCAAGACACTCCAGAGAAATGACCTGAAGGTAACCACAGGCTCTACTCCAGCCGGAGGCAAGTGAGTAACCCTGGCTTCAGAGTCCAGTTCCCACCACAAATGCCATGATAACAACACTCAATGGAGGCATGGTGGTGCATGCCTGTCATTATTCCAGCATCTGGGAAGCTGAAGCAGGAGGGTCACGGTTAGAGGTGAGCCTGAGCTACCTGGAGAGTATATGGAAAGGGAGGGAAGGAGAGGAAAAGAAGGGGAGACAAACATCAGAAGCCAGTAATCCACACGGGGACCCCTTGGCAAGCACATCTCCAGCATCTGTAGTCTGAAGAGGTTGGTCAAAGTGGTTCAGCTGAACCTCCATACTGGGTACTTTCCAACCTCCCTAAAGTGACGCTAAGCACACAACTTTCCCCAGTCATCTGAGCTCAAATTTGCCATTTTCTTCAGACCTCATCAGCACTTACAAAGGATTCAACATGAACACTATGAACCAAGCTTCCTAAGATGCGAAATTCTACTGTTCCCTCCTTCAAAATCAACCGATAAGAAAAATATTCCTCATATATAAAATACATAAAGACGTGTACAGATATGAAGGATACTATATAAATGATCTATAACTATATAAAGTATCTAAAGTATATAAAGAAAAATCAATTTAAAAATGACATATCAGGGCTGGGGAGCTGGCACAGTGGTTAAAGGCACTTGCTTGCAAAGCCTGCGGGCCCAGATTCAATTCTTCAGCAACCAAGTAAAGCCAGAAGCAAAGTAGCACACACATCTGTGACCCCAATGCACCTATGACAATGGGAGGAGCCAGGAGACTCTTTGCAGTGGCGAGAGACCCTGTCTCCAAGAAGGTGGAGCACACAGCTCCCAGCTGTCCTCTGACCTCCGTGCACTGCTATGACATGTGCACCCACCCACACACGTACACTTTTATAAAGACCCGATATTAGTCTATACACTATAAATAGGCATAGAAAGATAAATCGATGAAAAGTACATAAAGTATGTTCCAGTATATAAAGTATCTAAAAAGAAATGTATAAAAGGTATAAACTCTATATAATAGTCCCCGTGTATAAAGTATCTACAGATACGTCTATAAAGACCCATGAAATACGCTTGGAACACGGTGTCTTGTGTCAGAGTGCAAAGGAGGGCTATAACCACGGGGCCTGATGGCAAGGCAAAGGTGGCACTGGTGTCTTTTGAATGTCCACTGGGCCTGATCAGGATGGGAGGTAGGGAGTGAGAGGGAAAGGCTTTCAGGAGAGGAGACTCTTGAAGCCATGGGGAGTGAGTGCACGGAGGAGTCTGGGATCAGCTCAGGGTCACCGAGGTGCAAGCTGAAGGGGACGCAGAAAAGACTGGAAAGCGGACTGGGGGTTGGAAATACTTGGAATGTGGGTGCTGAAGCCACTGGGGGACATGAGAGGCTTCCCCTGCATGGAATAAGTGTCTCGTGCCAGGTGCTGGTGAGCCACGGAGACGCAGAAGGAGTCCAGGCCACCACGAGTGTATTGGCTTCTGTCGTGACAGGGACGAATCAGAAGCAAAGAGGACACAGGTCAGGGAGAAAGTCCTGGAAGATGTCCTGAGACAGTTGGGGCATCCACAGACAGGAAGGAGGCAGAGAGCAAGATGTCTAAGAATTCTCTGTGCAAAGAGCCCAAGGCTACCCAAACTGCAGTGTTCCTGTCCTGATGAGATCTTGACTCTGGAAACGGTCACCCCGACCTGTCACTTCAGGGAGAGGCAGTGTTTGCAGAAAGTCCCTCCTCTCTACTGCAGACAGGATAGAAGGGGCCAACCAGGGACCTCAAGGACAGACCCAGCGAGTCTGGAGTCTGGGGACGAGGGACAGGAAGGAAGATCCCAAATCTGCCCAGCACTGGGTTCTCAGCCCCTCTCACTCAGATGGCCCAGGTCACACATTTGGTGTTTTGGGAAAGAGGAAGTTGGTTCCATCATCCGTTTGTCAGTCACTTCTAACATTTTCTGGAAGAGGATTGGCCAACCTTTCTCTTACGGTCTCACAACCCAGGCAAGGTTAAGCTCGGTTGACTTAAGAGCTGACACTGCATACAGGAACAGAAGTGCTGTCTGTGATCGGCCTGGTCTGTTCAGGCACTTTACCTCCAGTGTGTGGCATGTCGCCTCTTAATTGTAAAAGTAATGACTCTAATGATACCACCTGGCTCCTCAGCCTTTCTCCCAAGGCGATCATTAATCGCTACAGACCGTGGGGTTAAGGCTCCCTCATTCTTGAGAGAGATTTAATTGCATAATTACCTTCCCTCTGCAGAAAGGAAAATGAGGCAGACAAAGGTTATGGTGTGTGTCAAGGCCAGCCGGGGAGGGCCTAAGTATGGTTCTGGCACCCTGGGGCACTCCACACTACTGCTGGAAGGAGAAATGGGTGTGCAGCAAGCTTTTCCTACCCTTCATCTCTCCCCTACCTCCCAGTCACCTTAGATCCTTAGAGGTGACCGAGCAAGGCTCTAAAACAATGTAAGTAGACACTGAGGGCATAGTTCAGTGGTAGAGCATTTAGTACGTACAGGTATATACAAGACCCTGGATTATAACCCCAACCCAATCCAAAAACTGTCACAATGTGAAGGGTCTATTGTTTTTCTGTTTTTATTTTTTTAGGCAGGGTCTCATGTAGCCCAGGCTGGCCTCAAACTATGCAACCAAGGGTGGTCTTGAATTCCTGATCCTCCTTCACTTTACAAATGCTAGCATTACAGATGTGTGTCACCACAACTCCTAACAATATAAAGGGTTCAGAGTTATTTTCACTGCCCGCCTTGCCCAGAAGGTCAACAGCATGTGTCCCTGTGGAACATTCTTAAAAGCAGTGTACCTGGACGTTTCTGGCCAAAGGCAATGGGAAATCCAGAAAGAAGTCCTCAGTCTGCTCTCGCCCAGTCATTACACGGCATACTGCCTTTCTGTGAAGGCTTTAACTTCTTATCTAGTGAGTCAGGAGCAGAATCCAATGGGAAAAGCTACCTGATTTCAAACCGTTCTGTGTCCACCAGACCCCGAAAAAGGCAACTGATACCAAACTCTCCTGCCATTGAAAGAGGGAACAGGGAATAGGCACTTTGTGTTGGCAAAGGCGAAGGAAGACAGCGTCTGGAAGGGTTAGCCTAAGGAATGAGGAAGGCTGGGACACTTGGGGGAGGACCTGGGGAACAAAGGGGAGAGGAAAAACCAAGAAGAGATGACCAATGCTTTATGCCTTCTGTACCTTCTGCTGGCTTGTTCCAGAGCTAAGCTGGGTGAGGGCAGCACACACCTACAATCTTAGGACCCAGGAGGCTAAAGCAGGAAGATCAAGGGTTTAAGGTGAGCCTAGGCTACTGCAGTGGGTTTGAACCAGATGTTCCCCATAAACTTGTGTGTTCTGAATGCTTGGTTCCCAGCTGCTGACAATTCGGGGGATGGAGCCTTGTTGGAGGAGGTATATTGCTTGGGTGGGGTGGGCTTAGGGGTGTTACAGCCAGCTTCCCCACCCCTTGCCAGAGCTCAGCTCACTCTCCTGCTGCTGTTGTCCACCTGCTGTGGCAGAGGTGATGGCCAGCCTCTGCTCATGCCATGCTGTCCCCTGCCATCATGGAGCTTCCCCTCGAGACTGTGAGCCAAAATAAAACGTTTTGTTTCAGCAAAGAAAAGGTAACTCCAATAGCCACGTAGCAAGGTCTGTTTAAATACATACATCCATACATACCAAGAGCCTGTTTTAATCAACTAATAAATAAAATTTAAATAGCGTGAGATCAAAAATGGAAGCTTAAACCAGGCATGTTGGCGCACACCTTTAATCCCAGCACTCAGGAAGCAGAGGTCGGAGGATTGCCATGAGTTTGAGGCCACCCTGAGACTAGAGTGAATTCCAGGCCAGCTTGGGCTAGAGTGAGACCCTACCTGGGTGGAGGGAGGAATGGACCTGAAGCTTAGAAACTATTTTGGGGCTGGGGAGAGGGCTCAGCTGTTAAAGGTGCTCTCTTCCAAAGCCTGATGGCCTGGGTTCAATTCCCGAGTACCCATCAAGTACCCATGTAAATCAGGTGCACCAGGTGGTGCATCCACCTGGAGTTTGTTTGCAGTGGCTGGAGGCCCTGGCAGCCCATATGCATTCTCTCCCCCATCTCTCTCTTTGCAAATAAATATTATTTCAAAAGCTGTTTTGGTTGGAGCCCTTCATCAGGAAATAACAAGGGCCATGGCTTCCCATCTGACTGACCCATGATGCCGACGCCTAAAGAGCTTGCACTGGTTAGAGAGGGCTCTGCAAGGCAGGCGACCTTTACTGTACCTTTAATCTTTGTCCTCATAAGATCCATTTCTGCTTAACAAAACAAGTCACCACTGAGCAGGCCAGACCCCAGTGCCAGGCTCGGGAAGCTGGGCACGGCTCATAATCTCTCACAAGGCTACAATCAAGGTGTTGGCCAGGTTACAGTCACTTGGGCGGGGAGGGGAGGGGAGGAGGGATCCAGTTCCAAGCTCACTCTCTGGGCTGCTGCCTGGCTTTAGTGCCACATGGGCCATCGGCTGGAGGCCACTCCGGTCCTTTGCCACGTCATCCTCAGTGTGACAGATATGGTAGCTGGCTTCTCTCAGAGCCAGTGAGAAAGCCAGAAGGCTGAGCAGCAGGGACCTGTCAGCCATTAATAGAGGCAGGCGAACTCCTAGGTTAATGTCCCTTTAAAGTGCCTTTTCCTTTATTGTTTTAAAAAAATATTAGAGAGAGGGAGGGAGGGAGAGAGGGAAGGAAGGAGGGAGGAAGGGAGAGAGAAGGGGGAGAGGGGGAGAGAGAGAGGGAGAGAGGGAGAGAGAAGGGGGAGAGAGGGAGAGAAAAGGGAGGGGGGGGCACACCAGAGCCTCTATCCACTGCAAACAAACTGCAGATGCATGTGGCACTTTGTACACCTGGCTTTCCATGGTCCTGGGGAATTGAACCTGGATCGTTAGGCTTTGCAGGCCATTGCTGTAACTGCTGAGCCATCTCTCCAGCCCCCTTTCCTTTATTTTCAACTAAAACTTAATGGTGCAAACTGAGCACACTTACAGGCATTCCTGCCCGTCACTTTCATCGTTCATACACATGCTTCATGACCTTGAGGTAGGCACACCCAAAAATGTATCTACTATCTTTTAAGTTATACCTTAAACTGCTCATGCTCAGTGACACTCCTTCACTGAGCATGCTTAGGAATCGGCTCTCTGAACAAGAGGCCCAGGCTCCCTTCCTTCCGGGCAGGTGCTCCTCTGAGTCTCGGCTGTGCTCATTGGCTCTTCACCCACCAAGATGCAAGCCCACTGCCCTGGGTTGTATTGCCGCCAGCCTCTGCCAAGACATGAGAAGGACATCCTAGGTCTACCCATCACTCACTGAAAAAAAAAAAATTACTCGGAAATTTAAAAGTCTTAGGACCAGGCGTGGTGGCTCATGCCTTTAATCCCAGCACTGGGGAGGCAGAGATAGGGGATGGATGCGAGTTTGAGGCCACCCTGAGGCTACAGAGTGAATTCCAGGCCAGTCTGGGCTAGAGTGAGACCCTACCTCGAAAAACCAAGGGAAAAAATGTCTCAGATGTACACTGCAGCAGATAACTTTCCAGAGAATCCAAGCCAAATATGGTCAAAAA
>PVHP010043152.1:0-14668 GCA_004024765.1 Zapus hudsonius
TTAACAAATATTGCTATAATTACAATATTTTAAATTCGAGTATATGGTAAATCTGATAAAATATCATCATCTTATTAGATCCAAATAACAGACTTTTGTATAATATATGTTTCAGTGACAATGAGCACATTCTGCTAAAACCATGTAGCTGGTAATTGACTCGTTAAAAAGAATTTGAGCCTAAGTGTGTCCCTATGGCTTCTAAAACCATGCTGTGATCCACATAAATATTTAATATTTGGTGTCAGATTCCCTGCAATAGTTAATATTGATTGTCAATTTGATTGGATTGAGAAACACTTAGGTGATTGCAAAGCACACTTCTGGGATAACCTGTGAGGACATTTCCAGAGACAATTACATTGAGAGAGTTCTGACCTAATGAATGGTTTCATCCATTGAGAGATTCAAAATACAAATTGACTTTTGGAAAGTGGTGGAGCTGCAGAAGGCAGGGCCTGGCTGGAGGAAGTAGGCACTGGGTTTGTGTCCTTGGGGGCTAAATGTGACAAAGGCTGCATCCTCCTACTACTCCACTCTACTTCTATCCACCATGAGGTTAACTATTCCACCCCACCTCACATGATGGGCTGAAACCATTGGCAAAATATATCTTTCCTCTGGTACACTTGGTCGCAACAATAAAAAAAAACTGATTAATTCACTTCTCAAAGAGTAAATTCAGTTAAAACTAGAATATCCACATTTTGTCTGCTGCATTTGTATCTAATGTTTTATCTGTCATCGAGGTAATATTTGTGTATTGAGTGAACAGATGGAAGAGTGAAATGTACAAGTGTTAGTTCTGTGGTATATTAAACACATGAATAGTTTATCAGATTTTTGTATCTTTTTAAAAATATTTTATTTATTTATGAGAGGGGGGGGGAGGGAGGGAGGGAGCCGATAGGCATGCCAGGAACTCCAGCCACTGCAAAATGAATTCCAGACACAGGCATCACCTTGGCATCTGGCTTTACATGGGCACTGGGGAATCAAACTCGGGTCCTTCTGCTTTGCAGGCAAATGCCTTCACTGCTAAACCATCTCTCCAGCCCCAGATTTTTGTATCTTTACACTTCAGTGAAGCTATATAATTTATTATTGAATATAAAAAGAATACCTTCTTGTGACTCCCACAGCTTACCTCTAAACTAGGATTTCACATTCAATAATGTGGACCATAAAACAAGGTTCAATTAGTAAACTTAAATAGTTAATTTCTCCACTAAATACTGCATTTTGAAGCATACTCCAAAATTATAAAAATCCTTTGAATTATCTTCTTTTTGATAATAATGAATTTTTGGAAAATGACCACCAAAATGTTAGAGTATAAAATATAGACAATATACGAGAACATATCAGGTGAGAGAAACATCAAGCTGTGAGAGTTCTCTTAGTTTTTGCTGGTTTTTTTGCAGATAGTTATAATTATTTCAAAAAATTAAAGAATAATATTAATTTAAAATCAACATTATTGCTCACATGCAAAATCTTTGAAATAAGTGGACTAAACCCCTCAAGTTGACATAGTGCCTTATCTGTTTATAAAAAAATTCACATTAATAAATTTAATGATTTTAAAGTAAGACATCAGTTAAGCAAAATACATAAATACAACAAAATACAAAATGATTGATTCTATAGGGATTTCTATGAGTTTCAGTGATAGTTATTATGGTGTCTGCCTTGACTTCTTCAGCTCCCATTTATTCCATAGTAAGAAATGCTACTTCTGGGAAAATTCTTTACATCCGCCCTCTAGAGGCCATTCAGAATATGCTGGTCAGTTCCATCCAGTTTTTTTTTTTTTCCAAAGAATCTTTTTAATTATTCATTTAATCATTTACAAATACTGACAGTGTGAAGAAGCAGAAAGAAAGGGAAACAGGATTTTATAGTTTCAAGAGTAGGGAAACATTTACCATTTAGTTAAAAATTTAGCAATAACTTGTAGCTTGGTTTTTGCATTTAAGCATTTAGATATTTAATAATAGCCTTTGCTGGGAACTGATTGTAATTCTATTCATCTGAAGAAGTGACTGGACAGAGTAATTCTACCATGCACCAGGAAAGAAAGGAGACTAAGATATGGATGCATGCCTGAACTTTTTAGTACATTTGTAAATGTTAAGTTGAAACCTTTCTACACTGACTTACCTCTGAAAATTGGGCTTTCAAATTTGCAGGAGTAGCTTTCTCTCACTGTTATACTTTTCAGAATTATCTTCAATGTAGATTTAATTATAACACTTTGATACAAATGCATGTTCTCCTCTTTAAATGAATACTAAGGTATTCTTTGGGCCCTAAACTCCATCTTGTCATAAAGTTTCATTCCTGTCACTCTACAATACAATGAAAAGTGAAATGCTACCTACCATGTGCTTCTCTTTTTCAAATCCTGGATCCATTTAGTTTCCAATGCACAATAATAGAACTTTTGAGTAGCCTCACATATTGACTGCTATGGAAATCTAGAAATAGCTATAGCAGCAAATATGATAACAAAGAATCAAGTTTCTACTTCATGTATGCAAAAATACGACCACAATTGTTCTATTACTCATAGTTGTTATAGATTCTTGAAAAATTTTACACAGAATATCAGTATTGGAGATATGCCAAGAATGTATATATCCAGTATAATTAACTATCTCTACAAAGTACAAGTACCTCAATTTTATTTTAATTCATGTTACCTATTTTCTCTGAAAGTATCCCCATTTTAATAAGAGAATTCTGAATTTTGACATGTGTGTCTTCTCTATGTTTAGGCTTTAAGTTTTTAACAGATCATGGATACGTTAATCATTTCATTTTTAAGGTTTATATACTTTTGGATTTATTGTCCTCATCATTATTACTGTCTTAAGTTTTTAAATTAATAAAAGATCAATTTGGAGAAAGTCTACAAATTTATGGTGTTCAGAGAATGAACTGTTTTACCAAAGCCTTAGTTCATCAATTTATTTTAATTAACGGTATTCCTTTTTTAATTTTTAAAAATATTTTATTTATTTTTAAGCAGAGAGAGAAATAGAAGAGAAACAGAGAGAATGGGCTCACCAGGGCATCCAGCCACTATAAATGGACTACAGATGTACGTCCCATTTTGGGCACCTGGCTCTAGCTTTATGTGGCTACTGGAAATTGGACTTGGGTCAATAGGCTTTGCAGCAGGCAAGCATCTTAACTGCTGTACCGCATCCTCAGCCCCTATCTATTTCTTTAAGTACCTGTTGGAGCCACTGAATTTCTATGTCATTAAAGAATAGAGAGCATTCACATGTCACTTAGGCATAATCTGTCCATTTGAATTACACAGAAGCTTTTGAAACTTACAAACTAACACTGAATGCTTTGTTCTAATCTTTCCTTTAAATAGTGGGCTGGTATTACTGGATACTAAATTACTATTTTACAAAAACAAGAAGCACTGTCTTGCTTTTGCACAGTAGAGTGAGTATATACAACAATTATACAATGTATATTTGTACCATAAAGAAATGGTGTGTTTGAGAATTTAGGTATGGACAATGTGTCTCTATACTGAAACATTACATGCTACCCAATGAATATGTGTAATTTATGTATAAGTTTGTTCATTAATTTTGAAAACTTCATGTGAATAATTTTTTTCTAAGAACACACATTAGTTTCAAGGATTAGGGCAATTAAGAGATATTGTGCATTAGTGTTATTAATGTGTACAAACTGATATAAGTATTTATCTGTGAGATTCACACATAATATTCTAAATTGACCTGTAAAATTTATAAATGATAATTTCGTCATACAGAGTAATGAAATGTGTCTAAGTTTCTCGAATACAGCAAACACAGATGACTGACCTGCAGGAGGCCTTGTGGTAAAGTGAGAAGGCAGCTTCTAAATCTTGGGGGTAATTTAGGCTGTGCCTCATTTAATCACCAAGCAATGGTTTTATACCCTACATAAAACCAGGCCAAGGTTTAGCTAGCCAAATGTAGAATGTCAATTGTCCTAGCTCACATGAATTCATACAGCCCAAGGTCTTGTATTATATGATGGTCATTCCGTGCTTGCCAGAAGGAAGAGTGATCACCGGTAAATTCCAAAGTCGGTTTGCTACTGCTATATTTGTGAACATTTGGATTTTGTGTTTCAACAGTGTGAAAAACTTATTCAGTAGAGTTTTCACAATCCTGTTTAGTAACAAACAACTACCAATTATAGTAGATTTCCAGGAACATAAAGAAAATGAAAGAAAGTGTGAAGAAACGTAGAAGTAAATATTATAAAGCCAAAAATCCTTCATGCAAATATAGAAAAATATGAGCTAACAAAAGGTTTTGTCTACTGTTACTTTCTGAAAATGACCAAATTTAAAGCTTAATATCTGTCTCTAAATACAAATGCAAACATTACTGCTCTGGTCAACACTTATTTACAGATGAAAACTGTTCCTCCCTCATTTCTTTATTACAACTCAGATCTTTTTTTCTCCTTTTTCCTGTGTCTTACTTATATTTTAGAATAGAAGCACACGTAAATTTGAGTTGTGTCATAGAGTAAATCAAATATATTATTAATATACAATAAATGTAGTGTAATCCTCTATCAAATGTACACAGTCATTTAATCAAAAACACTGAATGTACTTAAACTTTTTATTTTTCTATTACGTGTGTGTGTGTGTGTGTGTGTGTGTGTGTTTGTGTGTTTGTGTGTGTTTGTGTGTTTACCAAACGGTTTCTGACACGGTAAAAAGTAAGCATTGGTGATAAAATTCTTAATCTTCTAAAGATCTTTAGCAAAACTACTTAGTTCAGAAACTCCTCTTTATGCTTGTGAGATAAATATACCAGAAATGAACAATCAATAACGATTTATCATGGCCATTATGAATCAATTCTGAATATTCTAAATTCTAATCGATTTGTTTATAGATTTGCTTAAAGGTCAATAGTTCTAGCTATTTTGGAATGATAGTTGACTGTTATTTCAAAATAATTTAAAAAACTAAACAAAAAAAAACCCAGAAGGATTATCCTTGCTAGTCAGAAAAACTAAATGTTTTGTATTGTTTAGTTATTATAACTACATTGTAAGAAAGAATGCAATTTTTCCAATAATTTTCACATAATAAAATTTTCATAACTTTTAAACTTTGTGGTCTACATTTGATCAATTTATTTTCTCATTTTGAATAGACCTGTGTGTGTTGTGCCTACTTTTCCCACTTACAAATATCACTACCACGAAGGTCTTGTGCATAAAGTTTTTGATATTTTGTATTATTTTACAATGTCTTCCCAGAAATGAAAAGCTCTAATTAAAGGTAGTGAGATATAGTTATAATTCATTGTGTGATTATTATATGCTAAAACTGAGCTAATTGCTTTTTAATACTCTCTCCTATAAATTTTAGAGCATTATTTAAGTTATCTTATGATATCTGCTACAGTAGAATAATTTAAGATTTAGAGGGGCTGGGAGATGACTCAGTGGTTAAGGCACTTGCCTGCAAAGCCTAAGTATCCAGGTATGATTACCCAGTACCCACAGTAAAGCCCATTTTCACTCTCTCTGCCTCTCTCTCTCTCTCTCTCACACACACACACACAACTACATGAATAAATAAAATATTGAAAAATGTATTGGAGAGATTTGGGTATTTTTCAAAATTTTATACCTAGGAAGTAAGAATCAAGCTGAAGACATATCTGAGTGTATACTGCCAGGTCTCAATCAATAGATATTGTGGAAACATGGGTTTCAGCTTTTCTTTTTCCACTTATGTTACTCTAAGTATATTTTGATATGTGTTGTATCACACATGACATATGTGTTATATATCATCAGCATGATGTCTCAGTTTATAGAACCATTAGCATATATATATCAATCCTTTTATTAGTCACTGTAGTAAAGTTTACATTAGCTACCACATTAAATAAAATGACAACCACTGAAATTGTGAATAATGCATAGCAAGATTATCTACATGTTTTTAGCAGTCAAGTTTATTGATAGCATGGAAGTATTGAACTCAGGAAAAGGTATATGTAACCTATGAGGTAATGATAATATTTCTTGTTTGGGTATATTGTTCATTGCATTTGTGGTGCATGCATTTTCTATATGTGTAATACTATTATAAATGTTTGCTTGCAATACATTCAATGCCGTCTCCATAAATTCTTACACATTTAGCTTTGGGAAGCACCAGTTAATAATAAAGCAATTGTTCCACATTTTCAGTTCTGTAAATGCTAAATTATTTCTCAGTCTATTGATCCAGAACTACTATTTGTCTTTTGACTCCACATTATCCATCTCTGTAATTGTAACTATTATCTCATTTGATGGTCCTGCTAATTTTGATGTCTGGAACTTTAATTGTCCTCAGTGATAGTTTGCTGGCATGTATTAAAGTCAAAAATCAAGAAGAGGAGGGAGCTGGAGTGATGGCTTAACAGTTAAGGCACTTGCTTACAAGCCTGACTGCCCAGGTTCAAACTCCCAGTACCCATGTAGAGCCAGATGCAGAAAGTTATGCGTGCATCTTGGGTTCATTTGCAGTGGCAAGAGACCAGATGCACCCATGCATTCTCTCACTCCTCTTCCTCTTCTTCTTATCCTTCTTCTTCCTTTTTCTTCTTTTCCTCCTTCCTCCTTCTCCTTGTTCTTTCTTTCTTTCTTTCTTTCTTTCTTTCTTTCTTTCTTTCTTTCTTTCT
The DNA here is from genome assembly GCA_004024765.1 of Zapus hudsonius. Taxonomy (NCBI): domain Eukaryota; kingdom Metazoa; phylum Chordata; class Mammalia; order Rodentia; family Dipodidae; genus Zapus; species Zapus hudsonius. The sequence continues at coordinate 6,726 of PVHP010043152.1, forward strand.
TTCTTTCTTTCTTTCTGCTTCTGTTTCTTTCTTCTGCTGCTTCTTCTTTCTTCTTCTTCTTCCTCTTCTTCCTCCTTCTTTCTTCTTCTTCCTTCTTCTTCTTCCTCTTCTTCTTTCTTCTTCCTTCTTCTTCTGCTTCTTTCTTCTTCTTCCTCCTCCTCCTTCTTCTTCTGCTTCTTTCTTCTTTCTTCTTCCTCCTCTTTTTCCTTCTTCTTTCTCCTTCCTTCTTCTTCTCCTCTTCCTTCTTCTTCTTCTTCTTCTTCTTCTTCTTCTTCTTCTTCTTCTTCTTCTTCTGCTGCTGCTGCTGCTGCTGCTGCTGCTGCTTCTTCTTCTTCCTCCTCCTCCTCTTCCTCTTCCTCCTCTTCTTCTTCTCCTCCTCATCTTCCTCCTCCTCCTTCTTCCTTCTTCTTTTCTTATTTTCGTCTTATTTTCTACTTCTTCTCCTCTCCTCTCTCTCCCTCTCTTGCCTTGCAAATAATAATAAATTTTAGAAAAAAAAACAAGAAGAGGATGACCAGTGGTTTTTGATTAGGTAAACATCACATTTTCTCTTTTCACCAATTATATTTGGTTTTGCCCAACTGATGGTTATGTTTAACTAGGATTTAAGATTTCTAAAGAGTTGCTTCCAAATACTTTTTAGCTGTTATTAGGATAGAATAAAAATGTTCAGTCCTCCAATTGCTAGCTGTGCTCATATACAGAGAGCAAGTACATGGTAATCACTAAGTGAGACATTGAACAGAGTAGCCATTATCCATTTGGAATTGTATATTAAACACCCTGCATACTGAAAGCTTATACTAAGTTAATTCAGGAAGGGATATTTCTGATCCACTGGCCAAGGTATTTTCTGTTAAAAAAAAAAAAACGAAATCATGACTTTCTCAGTGCTAGTAATGCTGCCATGTGAAACCATCAGATAGGTTACAAAACTCAAGTGAGAGATAACGATGACCATATTTCATGATGCCACACTTGTTATTTTGAATATTTACATTTGATCGCTCAACTGCAATTCCACTCAGGCATAAACATTGCATGTCATTATAATAATGTAGATACTTAAAATAAATGGAGGAGTTTGGCTTTTTTGGATAAAGTCTGTCTCCTTAACATATTTACAGACCAGTCCAAACAGCTCGTTAGGCTTAAATTAAACATATGAAACAAAGATGTAAAATGAAAACAGGTCAACAAATTATGAAAGATAATAATAAGGCAGAGGAAGTCTTCAGCCTGTTTCACAGCTATGTCATTGGCTCTGGCATTTATCAAGCATATAATAATAGTTGATAGCTAATAATTTGGGTATGGATGCAGTGAGTGCAACAGGGATGATGTAATGATGCATTAGTGTAAAGTGAAAGGGATACATTATTTATAAATACGTAAGGTGCTTAGTGATGACTCAGTGTCAGAATGCTTGCTTAGCATGCAGAAGTCCCTACATTCAATTCTCAGAACTTCAAAATAAATAATCAGTAAATTAATATGACCATGCAACTTCACACAGTGAGACTGATAAAACAGAAGCATGCCATCATCAAGAATATGGCGTCATGGACTAGGGATAGAGCTGAGGGCTGAATGGATACCTGGCATGCAGAAGGCCCTATGTTAAATCTTTAACCATGAAAATAATAGTAAGTGGCATCTTGAAGAAAACTAGAAGTCATGAGTCAGTTTGTAATGCAATGCAATTTATCTAATTAATGTAATGTAACAAAACATACTCTTTATTCTGGTAAATGTATGTTACTCTTAATATAACTTAATGTTAGTATTAATATCACGGTTTAAAAATAATTTCTAAATAAGGAAATAAAAAAACAAGATTAGTATCTACTGACTGTTTTAAAACCTTTGAAGAGAATTAAAGATAAAAAGTCAAATCCCCTTCTTAAGTGAGTAGCATTGCTTGGCTTCATTTACTCTTTTGAAATCAATTGACATTCCATAGCAATTAGAGTATTAAGATCTAATATGATTTATTTTCTATGTAATGGATTATGTACTACTAATAAATGAATTTAATTAAATAGGCCAAAATAATCTTGATTATTGTGTAATGGATATTCTTGTACAAGAAAATAAATGAATAGCTAGCCCTAGTAAATGAGTCCAAGTCTAGTCTGGACAACTGAGAGACTTTATCTCAAATGGACACATAAAACCAGAGCTGTTGTTATCGAGCAGTGGTATAGCATTTGCGGGTATATATATGTATGAACACACGCACACACACACACACACACGCACAAACATTACAACATTTGGGCTAAACAGTCTATGTCAACAACTTGAATCACCCATGCAGAAATGCACTATTTATGTGATTAATTTCAGGGCCCAAGATTTTAAATATTTACTGAAGTCATCACTGTGGCCTCCAAGCCTCCTAAGAACTTTGTATAAAAACTGCTAGGGCTGCCTAATTGCATTGTTCTGACCTAACAATTATCTATCAAGACAAATATGTAATATCTACTTAGGAAGCACTAACTGTTAGTACTGAGTTCATACTGTGAAACTTGATGTTGAGAATTCCTAGTACTGACAAATCCAAGGAAGTGCTCTGACGGGAAATTCAAATGGTATTTTTTAAATTGCAAATAACAATGTATTATATTATATAATTCTTTATAAAGTTAGAGCATCATTTGTTTTCTTTGAACAGATGTTGGCCCTGTTTGCTTGGAACATATTAGGTATAAAGAGAATACCAGGTGACAAGGAATTTAAAGGTAATAGCACATGGCCATGTGTCATTACTCTCGACAAGTCCATTTTTTACTCACTGAGAGAACTGACATTCTTTAGGTGGAGTATTCTATTTGTGCTTCACCGTTACTAATTTATTAAAAATAAACTGCTTGAACAGGTGACTCAAAATATCACCCTCTGCAAAAAAATCCTTCACAATATAGCTTCTAAATTTCTGGCACAAAATATCTTCTTCGTTATTCTTGTATTTTTTATGCTATCTTGGTGCATTAAAATGATAATCTTAGGTGCTTCTGTACTGAGTTAGAAAATAAATCTACGGCAAATTTACCAAGTTAGTGACATTCTAAAGCTCTGAAACTCTGTCAAACATGCTTTTAATTGACATGGTACACAGAATAGCAGCATGTATGGGGCATTGCAACTACATTTACATCTCAGAAAAATTATCCTTACTGTTTTGCTCCATGCCTTGAAATCTGAGAAGGCTGAAAGATTTCCTTCACTCTAAGTTTCCCATAGACATGGAGAGTATGTGCTTCAGGGGGAGGGGTGTGTGTGTGTGTGTGTGTGTGTGTGTGTGTGTGTGTGTGTGTGTGTGTGTTATGTAATATCAACAAAGACCATAATAGGAAAAGAAATGTTGCAAAAAGTGTACTGTTGAATAGTTTATTTGATAGGGTAAGAGTCACTTAGCATTCTTGTGGACAAGTTTTAAAACCTTCAAAAATCAACCCCCCTTTTATTTATATTCATTCTTAAACACACAATGTGATATTTTCTTTCTACAATGTTTCAGGTTTGCACAAATGTTTTCACTAGATTATGTCAAAAAATTATTTTGGGGAAAACTCCAAATTATGCCTGTTATAGAATAAGCTTTTTGGATAGGAATGCCTTCTTGAATCAAAGTCTTCAAATATAAGAGCAAAAATTAATGAGATAGTATATGTCATCACAATATGTTTAAAAAAAAACCCAGATAATCATCCTTAAACCCCTTTTGTGTTATTTCAGTATCTAACTTTCAAATTACTTTTTATTATCCATAATAAGTTACATTATTTAATGGGCAAACAATGAGTTGTTATCCCCAGTTCCTCAATACCCCTCTTCCCCATCCCCAGTCAGCTGGATATCCTCCTCTGTGGGCAGTCTGGATCAGTCCTTGGGACAGGTGACCATGGACAGCCTAGGAGTCAGCCGGGTTCCGCCAAACCTAGTGTGTTGTTACTGAGGGGGGTGGTGACTCTGGGTATACTCCCCCACCACGGCTCTCACAATCTTTCCGCCCCCTCTTCTGCTCAGTTCCCTGAGTCGTGGTGGGTATTAAGGCTGTTTTATTGTTGAGATCTTAGGGGTCTCTGTACTTATGATTTAGGTTTTGTCAAAAATCATTGGTGTCTGTCTCCTTGGTTTATCCTTTGTTGGATGATTGGCTGTTACTATGGGTCACTTGTTCATCCCATCATTCTTTGGGGGGTTCCATATGGATCCTCCATGGTATGTCTGGGGTGGCTCATCTCTTGCCAGGTATCGGCCTACAGTTCATTGGTAGGGTTGGATGAGACACAGCTCTCTCACTGCATTCTGAAAGATACATACAGAATCTCCATCAGAGAGTGAGATCAGTATAGGTTAACTGAGATACACATTTCTGAATTAGCTAGATTCTATTTTTAGTAGCCTCTCCGTCAATCACTCATACAGTGCATCTCATTTGGGGCCCAAGAGTCCAGCACCCAGTGCATATCGCCCAAAGTCCCCAGTTCCAGTTAAGGGCTCTCCCTCACTAAGTGGATTATTTGGCCAAATTTAAAAGCTTTTGATTGCCTCTGCCAGGCTTTGGTTCCTCCATTGCACAAGTGCTCCTTTCTTGTTTCCCCGTTCTCTCCCAGTAGGAAGTGTGGTCAGCCTACTCATGGCCCCAGACTGTGTTTCATGTCAGTGGTCTCTGTTTACTACACCTGTGGTAGACCAGCTTCCCCTGGCAGCTTATTCAGTGCCTTCCAGCACTACACTAACTACCATCTGGGGACTGATTAGCATTCTGGACCTTGCAGGGTCTCTCTATGCTGATAGATGGTTTTCTGTAGTTTCTTCAGCAACAGAATCCTGCCTCAGGCTTGGGGTGGGCATTCAAGAGCTTTGACAGAATCCTGGCTTGTTTTTGGAACCTCACAGGTCACTTTGGTCAATATCTCAGTGAGGGAAAGAGCCCGAGACCAGGACAAGGAGTCACCAGACTGATCAATTTTTCACAGGCTTAGAATCTCCCCTTCTATTCTGGGCCCCTCTTGCCAGACAATGCCAACTACTTGATCAATAGGTTACATTATGCTCATGAGGATTTTATAACTTTGAACCCATTTTGGTTTAGCTTCATGCTTGTCATTCCCCTCTCCCCACGCCTTACCCCTCATTCATAACCTCTCACTTCTTTCTACTGGTCAGTGTAGAGTTTGCGGTTATCCTGCTTAAGGACCACATATGAAGGAGAATATGCGGTGTTTGGCTCTCTGTTCTTTTTAGATATCACTTAGTAGAATCTGCTCCAAGTCACACCATTTTTCTCTAAATTTTGATATGTCATTTTTCCTTTCAGCTGAATAGAATTCGGTCATGTAAATATATCACAGTTTTGTTATCCATTCCTCCATGGAATGGCATTTTGGTTGATTCCAATTCTTGGCTATTATGAATTTAGCTGCTATAAACATAGTTGAACAAATGTCTCTATCCTGAGATGTGATGTCTTGTGGGCAGATGCCTAGTAGAGGGATAGCTGGGCCCATTGGTAGCTCTATGTCCATTCTGTTGAGGAGTCTCCACAGTGCTTTCCAAAGTGATTGAACAAGGATACAAACTCACCAGCAGTGAATGAGGGTTCCTTTCCCCCCACCCCCACATCCTCACCAGCAATTATTGTTGTTGGTTTTCTTTATGATTGCTATTCTGACTGGAGTAAGGTGGAATCTCATTTTGGTTTTTATTTGTATCTCCCTGATACTTAAGGATGCTGAGCAAATTCTCATGTGAGTAAAGGCCATATGTGTTTCCTCCTCTGAATTCTCTGTTGAGATCAGTGCCCATTTTGTGAGGGGGCAGTTTGAGTTTTTGTTATTAATTTTTTTGAGTTCTCTGTAGGTTCTGGAAATTAGGTTTCTGGCTGGGGTAGCTGGCAAAAATTATCACCCAGTTTGATGGAGGTATATTGGCTCTCAGTGCGATGTTTTTGTCTGTACAGATGCTTTTGAGCCTGATCAGGTCCCATTGGTTAAGTGAATGTTGCACTTCCTGGGCTACTGGAGATTTGCTCAGGAAGTTATTCCCTACTCCTATCTCATATAGGCTTCCTCCTATTTTTTCTTCCAGGGTGTTTAGAGTTACATGATTAATATTGAGGTCTCTGATCCATTTGGAGTTGAATTTAGCGCATGGTGAAAGGAGTGGATCTGTTTTCATTTTTTACACGTTTATCCAATTTGTCCCCCACCATTTGCTGAAGATGCTATCTTTAGCCCAGCATGCATTGTTGGCACCCTTGTCAAAGACCAAGTAGCTGAAGTTACTTGCATTAAAGGCTGGGTCTTCAATTCTAATCCACTGGTCTGTCTGTCTGTTTTGTTTTCTGCCAGTACCATGTTGTTATACTTACTATGGCTTTGTAGTATGTTTTAAAGTCAGGTATGGTGATACCTCCTGCATAAGTTTTTTTGCTTAGAATACTTTTACCTATTCTAGGTATTTTGCCCTTCCAAATAAATTTTGAGATTATTTTTTCTATGTCTGTGAAGAAAGAGGTTTGGATTTTTGTTGGCATTGCATTGAATCTGTAGATCGCTTTTGGCAGGATTTCCATTTTTAGTATATTGACTCTCCTTATCCATGAGGATGGAATGTCTCTCCATCTTATCACATCCTCCTCTACTCCTTCTTGAGTGTTTCAATATTTTCCTTATAAAAGTGTTTCACTACTTTGTTTAGTGATATTCCAAGGTATTTGATTTTCTTTGAGGCTATAGAAAATGGGACAGTCTCTCTGATGTCTTTTTATGAATGTTTGTCTTCTGTATATAGAAAGGCTACTGATTTTTGTGCGTTAATTTTGTAACCTGCCACTCTGCTGAAGGCATTAATCACTTTCAGGAGTTTGCTGATACTGTTCTTTGGATCTGATATGTATACGATCATGTCATCTGCAAAGAGGGATAGTTTGACTTCTTCCTTTCCAATTTGTATCCCTTTTATGCTGTTCTCCTGTCTTATGGCTTAGGTTAGAACTTCAAGCACTATGTTAAAGAGCAGTGGTGAGAGTGGACACCCCTGTCTTTTTACTGAATTAAGCTAGAACTCCTTGAGTTGTTCCCCATTGAGAATGATTTGTGCTGTAGGAGTTTTGTGAATTGTCTTTAATAAGCTGAGGTATAGGCCATCTATGCATATTCTTTCCAGGGTTTTGAACATGAAGTGGCATTGAATTTTGTCAAAGGCCTTCTCAGCATCTATTGAGATGGCCATGTAGTTTTTGTGATTGAGTCTATTAATGTGGTGAATTATATTTATCGACTTGCATATGTTGAACCATCCCTGCATCCCTGGGATGAAGACAACTTAGTCAGGGTGAATAATAGTTTTGATGTGGCTTTGTATTTGGTTTGCTAGGACTTTGGTTAGGATTTTTGCATCCAAGTTCATCAGGTCTATAGTTTTCTTTTCTTGTTGCATCTTTGCCTGGTTTGGGAATTAAGGAAATGGAGGTTTGTAGAAGGAGTTTGGGAGCCTACCCTCCTTTTCTATGCCACTAACAATTTCAAAAAGAGAGGTTTCAGTTATATGATGAAGGTTTGGTAGAATTCGGGGCCGCAGGGGGGTGGCGGGCAGGTGGGGGTGGGGCCATGGGCATCTGAGGGAGCGTTGGGCAGAGCCGTGGGTGTCACTGGCTTGGGGATGGAGCCGGAGTTCTGTGGGTTTTGGGATGGAGCTGTGGGGGAGACAGGGCTACACGTGTCTGCGGGCACAATAGGCGTAGCTGAGGGGGACCGTGGGTGTGGGCATGAAGCCAGAGTTCCGTGGGCATGAAGCCAGAGTTCTGTGGACATGGTGTTGGAGCTGCGGGGGTGGAGCGTGGGTGGGCTGGAGGGGGGTGGCAGGTGGGGTGGCAGGCTGGCAAGCAGGGGTGGGTGACAGACCGTTGGAGCAATCTCTGCTGGCTG
>PVHP010043153.1:0-14463 GCA_004024765.1 Zapus hudsonius
AAAGATGTGTCAATGTCGGCCATGCTGTCATTCCAGTGACTCCAAAGGCTGCACTAGGAAGGTCACAAGTTCAAGTCCTGCCTAGGTTGTACAGCAAGTTCAAAGGCAGCCGGGGCAACTTAATAAGACCCAGTTTCTAATTTCAAAGTGAAAAAGGTTGGGTAGATATCTCAGTGGATACAGAACTTGCCACACCGGCATGAAGGCCTGAGTTCAGATCCCAGCCAGCACCCACGTAAATGTTAGGTGCATGGCTGCACTCCCAGCATGGAGGAAGCCAAGACAAGAGGATCCTGGGGCTTAATGGTTGGCCAGCTGTGGTTAGAAAGTGACAGCAAAGGGGAGGGAGGCCCTGGAAGGAGTGCTTCCCAGAGAGCTCGAGGGAAGCTTTCAAGAGGTGAATGCATTTGAAGCAACTCGAGTGTATGTTCATCAAGAACAGGGGCTTTTGTCCTGCTGAGGAGAAGTCTGGGGACTCTTGATTGTTACTTTCCAAAATCTAGAGAGCTGCTATGTAGACAACTGAACAGATGTCATCCGGTTGATCCCATATGGACGGGAGGTGGGTTTCAGATCTATAGAAGAACAGGATGGCCCAAACTTAGATCTGCCCAGAGCAGGCTGCTAGAAGGTCCACACTGCACATCACATCTCTAAGGACGACCTGTCAGAAAATGGCAGGGGGACTCATTCAGCAGTTAGGGTAAAATTGATGTGGCCTAAGGTTTTTGCCAACTCAAGGCTTCAATTATTCTAATGGTAGTTTCATTATAGCATTCCTTACAGTATGAATTTTACTCTAAGTTCTTATAAATAGTAGATTATAGCTAAATTGGTGAATTGACTGATAGTATGTAGATACATATGCAGAAATGCATATGCAGAAATCAGAACACCTATTTTGGGGTCTATGATAATAAGAGCTAATATTTGTGAAGTTCACTTTGTGCTAAGCACCCTTGTATAAATTATTTTATTTATTGAATTTTCACATTAACCTTAGACATCACATTCGCATCAGAGTTACCTCTCAAGATTTGATTCCTGTGACAATGGAGTCAAGGAACTTGCTCAAGGTCAGTGTGGTTGAGTTGATATTTAGGTATAAGCTCCAGCAGCTAAACTCTGAGTTAAACCCTTCACAACACAATGTTTCTGAATACAGCTATATTTTTGATTATGTTTGTTTTTGGTGTGTGTGTGTGTGTGTGATATGCATGTGTGTACATGCATGTGTACAGATGTGCATGCCCTGTGTGTGCTCTTGGGGAGGTCAGAGGAGAATAGGTATCCTCTCCTGTCATTTCTCCAACTTATTTCCTTGAGACAGTCCTTTACTGAGCATGGGGCCCTGACAACTGACCAACAAACCTGTGATTCTCCTGTCTCTGCCCCTCTCAGCACTGGGGTCACCCAGCTCTTTACATGGATGCTGGGGCTTGAACTCGAGTCCTAATCCTTACACAGTAGCAAATTCACTGAGCCATCTCTTCAGGTTCCTGGATATAGCCACTCTTTTTTTTTTCACATTTTCAAGCTTTAAAAATTTTTTTTTAATTTATTCATTTTCAAGCAGAGAGAGAGAGAGAGAGAGAGAGAGAGAGAGAGAGAGAGAGAGAGAGAGAGAGAGAGAACCAGGTCCACCACCTTGTGGGTCTGGCTTACGTGGGTACTGGGGAATTGAACCCAGGGCCTTAGGCACTAGAGGCAAGTGCCTTAACTGCTGAGCCAGCTCTCCAGCCCTTCAAGCTTTTTATTGATGATTTTCATACATGTCCATAATACATCTTGATCCTAATCCCCTCCCTCTACCTTCTTATGTCCCCTTTCCTTTATCTCTCTTTCACGGAGTCTCTTCTTTCCGGCTAGTCCAACTTCTTTTACGATGTCTTCTTCCCCCTCCTCCATCATCCATGACAAAATGTTGATGGACCCAATACTATGAAGGTCTTGTGCAGGTAATGAGAGATATTGTGAGGTCATCAATGCAATGGACACTTCACGTCCACCGGACAGAGTTACACAGCACTCCTCCCCATCCTTTCACTCATATTCTTTCTACCCCTTTGAGGGAGTGACAGACGTGTCTCATTTAGTGCTCAACAGTCACTTATTCTCGATACTTTGACGAGTAGTGAGTCTCCTCAGTAGTCACCGCAGTCTAGAAAAAGAAGCATTGCTGATAAAAAGACACACAAAGATTTAAAAACAAGCTCTATTGCTTAAGCTGGTTTAATTTTCTTTTTAATGGACACTTTCTTATCAAAAATAGTATACTGTGATTACTATGATTTACACCTTTGTGAAAATCATTTATTTTCTGATGATTTAAGATAAAACTAGAAGAAATATGTTATGGCTAGAGGTTGTGAACTTTCTTAAAGACCTGGATATAAAATAGCCTTTGTCATACTTTTAAAACCACACAAATCTTTCCTAATTTTGGTAACAAAAAAGATTATTATTTGACTTTGCATGACTTTTTGTTACCTATGAAGCTTAATCTCATATATTTGTTACTACATCTTTTTTATAAATGGGTTAACATCACATCTTGCTGAGCAGGGCGGCACACACCTTTAATCCTACACTTGGGAGGCAGAGGTAGGAGGATTGCTGGAGGTTCAAAGCCACCTGGACTAGAGTAAAACCCTACCTTGGTAAGGGGAAAAAAAATCACATCTTGTACCAATTCAGAACCAGGGTACTTTTTGGTTTCCTTATATGTTAAGACTTTCACAAATATGATATTTCCTCTGTTTTTTGTTCCTAGCCTTTGAATTTTCACATTGGTGTTTCTTGATAAAAAGGAATGATTGATGAAAAGTTGTCATTCTCATTACTTCTCTCTACAGTCTTGCAAGGTATATATTGTAATATTCTCATTGAGCCAGTAGGGAAATGGACACTAGTCAGAGAGACCTACCAGCATGGGTGCAAACCAGAAATGAAAACCAGACCTGCCTGTCTCTTAAATCTATTAGCCAATATTATCCACACCCACCACTGCCCAAGTAGATTACCTAGCATCCCGTTTTCCATGTGCTCATAAGAGAAGATTAGCAAAGATAAAATGGCACACGTTAACCACGGACAGATGTCCAGCTTTGACTCACCCACCCCATGCTACCCAGAGAAACACGTACTTTGGGAGTTCTGTGTGTGCCCATGACTTGTGATTTAACTGATCCCCCCTTGCTTTTCTCCCCAATGCATAACTTACAAAGCATTGTAGAGGGCTGGGTCATAAAATGGAATGGTTTTATTTTTAATGTTTATTGCTGGAGAGGACCAAGATGAAAATCAAACACACGGGTCTCGTGACTTTAATCAAGAAGAAACTTGCTAATAGATTTTTTTTTAAAAAAAAACTTTAAATTTAACAATTTAACAACTTGGCAATTTAATTAACTTTTTAAACACAACATAAACCAGCCTGTGGGACTTTCTTCCTCTGTACTTAATTGTGGCAAATAGCCTAAGAAGTGGCAAGAAAAACAGACGAGACACCTTTATGGTGGGAGACACACCATCTGTAGTTAGTAGCTAGGATGTTCTGTCACCATCCATATCCAGGAAGTATAACTCAGGACTTCGTGATGGCTCTCTATGGGATTTTCCTTGAAAGTTTTACAATGACATCACAACCATCATTAGGGGAAATTGATACTATAATTCCACGCTAGGATAATGCATTCAGTCTGGTGAATTAATTCTTGGGAAGACATCCATATTCTCCTAATTAATTAATTCAATATGTATCAGATAGTTACTGTTGGTGTGATTTCAAGAAAGAAATAATATCCATGCTCTCAAAGTTCTTGCAGCACAAGAAGAGAAGAGAAGAGCGAGAGGAGAGAGAGAGAGAGACATCACTCACTCCTATTAACATCTAAGCAAAGATTTTTCTATACCTATGGGGTAAAACTTCTAGATGAAATGACACTTCAAAGTGCCATTTTGTTCTAGCTGAGTATGAGAGAGCTGAATAGGTCTAGACATATTCTGTCCACCATCTTTACAATATGAGCTGGGCATGCTCAGAGGTATTCCCATCCACCATCTTTATAGAATGAGTTGAAAGTCCACAGACATGTTCCTCACCACCATCTTTATGATACAAGGTGACCATGCTGTCATTTTTAACCTTTCAAAATATCTTCTATGAAATTGAATTAAGCATGGCCAAAAATATGCCCACCATCTGTCTTTCTTTATCTATGATCTTAAGCTGAACTTACTTAGGAATATACTTTGTCATTGACCATACTCAGAAATGTGCCCACTTCTCATATGCTTCCTTTATGAATATTCACAGGTCCCACAAATAAAGTCACTTTATTTGCTTGAGGAGGGGGCTTATTTGGAAAGAACTTTGGGGCTTACCTGCTGCAGCTAACATACCTTTGTCTGCTAGTTCATATCTCACCCGTGCTTATGTTAGGCTTTGCATTCACCTGGATATAAACCTAGCCTGTATTCTCACTCACTGACCATGATTATTACCATGTTCTCTGTCAGGAATGTACACTTCATTGTTTCATTGAAACCATTATTATTATTCGTTGATCATCTAGGAGGAAAAGATATAGTGGCTTGTATAAACTATTTGAGGTCCCAGAGTTGTCATTGAATATATTCCAATGTAGGTTTACACATCCAATAATTTACCCAATCTGAATTATTTATATGTCACAATGACCCCTTGCCCTGTTTTGTATTGTTGGGGAAAGATAACCCAGCCCCCCTCATATGTTATGTAAACCACTCTACTGTTAAGCTATGCCCCCAGACTCCGATTTTTACATTACCCAAACTCATTAGATATTTGATATTTTCTATGCCAATGTCCTTATTGTGTCTCAAGTCTTTCCCACTGGAATGCGCAGACATATCCAACAACTTGCAACAATTTTACCAAAAATGAAAGTAAGTCTCGTTTTCCCTGGAGTTTCTGGAGAAGGATTTTATTGGTCATGGCTCTTCTCTCACAATAACAAACAAATCTTATAAAACACCAAGATTGCATTATGTATTCTGCCAAATAGCAATGACAGAGCTTAGTAATGTAACATGGTTTGTGTGACCTCACTCTTCATTGGAGAGTCTGTTTGTATGTTTCAGAAGCCAGCAAGAACCATGGACAACCCTATCCCACCAACAGGACCAGAGATGTCACCTGTCACCCAGGCAGGAGATGAACCACCCCTAATTTATGATATAGAGCCCAAATGAAACCTTTGAGGAAGTGGCGAGATGAGCAAGAGACCTACCTCCACAGCAAATCAGATAACCTGTGAAAGGACAATGGAAACAGACACTAAGGATACCCATCACAATCTAAAGCAGAAATCCAGAGACTCTTAAGATTTCAACAGTAAAGTAGACCTAAAACTCACCCACCATAACTCAGGGATCTGAGCAGAAGAGGGGGTGGAAAGATTGTAAGAGCCATGGTGGGAGAAGGAGAAAAAGAAATCTGGCTACCTCTTATATAATCCATAACCCCTTATCCCATGGACTGGTCCAGCAAGCCCACATAGAAAGGCCCCAAGCAGGGTGGAAACAGGAATGAGGGAAATGGGGATACCACCATAAGACTTGCTCATACAATGTTTCTAATTATTTACAATAAACATGAATATATATATATTGTTTTTAAATTTTTATTTTATATATAACAGGTTATACACTATTTTCTCCTTGCCCCAACTCCTGTTACCCTGGGGGACCCTCCTCAGTGGAATTATGGTAGTCTCTGTGGGGTCGTAAAGGCCTCAGTCAGCCCCTGTGGGGTAGTGGGGAACTGTGCCTCAGAGTATTCCTACCCACTCTGTGACTCTTACATCTTTCTGCCCTTTCTTCCACAAAGTACCCTGAGCCATGGCAGGCCTGATGATATTCTGTTTTAGTGTTGAGTTCTTTGTAGCCTCTGCATTTCTGCTTGCATTGTTTTTGATTACTCTCAATGTCGTCGCCACCACCTTGGAGCTGGTTGTCAGGCTGGTAGCAAGAGCAGTGTTCATGTCACCACTTCCTCTGCAACTTCTCCTGGGCCCTGGCAGATGGGGTAGAGGTGGAATGTTTCATGGTGGGCAGTCAGTTATCTTCTTGCTTATCAATGGATTTAGGTTCTCCTCTCTTTTCTCTGCCATTTGTAAGATAAAACAGATCTCCAACCAAGTGTGAGAGCAATTTGGGTTAAAGGGGGTATGCAGAGTTGTTTGGGAGACTTTTGGTGGGCAAGCCCTCTTTCCTAATGGTGGGATTCTGGCGTGCTTTCCAGTACCAGACATGAGTTCCCTCCCACTGAGCGGGCCTCATGTCCAATTAGAGAACGGTTGGTTACCTATAGAGGCTTTGTGCCACTATTGCACAAGTGTGTACATTTTGTCCGGCTGGTTGATTTTGTAGTCTGCAGGGTCCCCTGCTTATCCATGCTGTTGGTGATCATTGTCCTCTGGCAGCTCCAACAGGGCTCTCCAGCACTGTAAGGCCTAGCTGGGAGAGAGGTAGCTTCCCTTTCAGTGCCAGCATGGTATTCTAATGTCCATAACTGCAACCTGTGGTATTTTTAGCAATAGGGTCTTACCTTTCAGCTCCGGCAGGTAATCAAGTGTTTTGGCAATAGTCTACTTTATTTTGGGGACCTCATGGGTCTTCCTCATCAACAGCTCACTGTGGGGGTAACCCAATTCTAGGCCTTGTATTTATTAGCCTAGAGTCCATGGTTACAAGGTTAAGATTTGTCCACCTTCTGTCCAGCCTGTCCCTCCTCCTCTCTTTATTGGTGGTTATATCTTGTAGAATGCTACTCAGAGTGAGGGTTTCCATGTAACTGATTCTTAATGCTATCTTAATTTTTGTGTAATTCCATGCCTACCCTCTACCCCTCCAATCCCCTCCTACCCCTGACATTCTGACAGTCCCCTATCCTGTTGGGAAACCCTTCCTTTCTTCCCACCCCATTTCTTCTCTTTCCTGGCTTCCCTCTAGTCTTATGTCCATATTCCTGGTGTTCACTCCCGCCTACACTCATGTCTCATAGGAGAGAGTACATGTGGCATTTGTCTTCTTGTGTCTGTGTGATCTTGCTTAGAATGATTTTTTCCAACTCCATCCATTTATCTGCCAATTTTTATTATTTTGTTTTTCCTTACCACCAAGTAGAATTCCCTTGTGTATATGTACCACATCTTCATTATCCATTCATCAGTTGATGGGTATCTGTGCTGATTCCAGTTACTAGCTATTATGAATAGAGCTGCAAATAAAACATGGTTGAACAAGCATTTCATAGTAAAAAGTAGATTCCTTAGGTTATATGCCCAGGAGTGGTAGAGTGGGGTCAGTTGGTAGACCAGCAGTCTCCATACTGTTTGCCATGCCATAGTGCCTGTACTGTTTTGCACTCCCAGCAGCAGTGGGTGAGGGTTCCTCTTTCCCCACAGCCTCATCAGCATTTGATGCCATTGGACATTTTGATAAATGCCATTCTGATTGGAGTGAGATGAGATCTCAGAGCTGTTTTTATTTGCAGTTCTCTGATGACTAAAGATGTTCGACATCTCCTTAAGTACTATCTTACCAAAAGCATCATACAAATTCAATGCAACTCCAATAAAAATTCTAGCAACCTTCTTCACAGAGATAGTTTCAAAATTCATATGAAAAAACAGAAAGCCTTGGATAGCCAATAACATCCTCAGCAAAGAAATCCATCTGGAGGTATCACAATACCTAAATTCAAGATATATTACAAAGCCATAATAACTAAAATGGCATGGTACTGGCTCCAAAACAGATACTCAGATCAATGGAATATAAAATCTATTTCTAAATCCAAGCAGCTACAGCTATCTCATCTTTAACAAAGGGGCCAAAAATACACACTGGAGAAAAGACAGCATCTTCAACAAATGGTGTTGGACAAATTAAACAGCCACATGTAGAAGAATGAAATTAGATCTACTTCTCTTACCTTACACTAACGTCAACTCCAAATGGATTAAGGACTTCAATATAAGACCTGAAACCCAAAAAAAAATTCTAGAAGAAAAAATAAGCAGAACAATCAGGGAAAGACTTCCTGAATAAGATGCCAATAACCCAGGAAATTAGATCCACACTCAACCACTGGTACCTCATGAAACTGAAAAGCTACTGCACAGACGAAACCATCAACAGAGTCAATTGACATCCCACAGAATGAGAGAAAATCTTCACCAGCTATACCTCTAACAAAGGTCTAATATCTATAATCTACAAAAAAAAACTAAAAAAAGAAACAATAAAAACCCAATAAAAAAAGGAGTAGAAAATTGAATAGAGAATTCTCAAAGGAAGAAATACAAATGGCAATATATATATATATATATATATATATATTTGTGTGTGTGTTTGTGTGTGTGTGTGTGTGTGTGTGTGCATTTGTGTGCACCAGAGTCTCTTGGAATTGCAATGGAATACCTGTTCAAATTTTACGTGGTTGGCTGGGGAATTGAATCCAGGTTAGCAGGCTTTGCAAGCAAGCACCTTTGACTGTCATCTCCCCAGGACTTCTTGTTTACTTACCACCATGATGCATTTAATAATTTGTCTTTCCAAGAAGTTAATCTTCATGCCATGGTTGTGAGGGATCTTGACTAAAAAGAAAAATAAAAGCAGGGGAAAGTGGTCAGGATTGGTGTAGTACCTCAGATTCAGTTCAAGTGTCTTCATTTTCTTTTGTTTAATTGATTCCATTTCTAAGAAAATTGTCTTATAATTGTTAAATCAGAATTCCATGGCTGTAATAATAGTTCAATGAACACCTACTATCAAAAGACAAAATGACAACAATTTTGTTGCAAAATCTTAATTCTAGAATGAGATAATATTTTTTCCATAAGATAGAATAATGATTGTAATAAACCAAGCAGGAGAGAATTGGTTTCATAGACAGAAAAGGGCTGAAGAAAGGAAGGAAGGAAGGAAGGAAGGAAGGAAGGAAGAAAGAAAGAAAGAAAGAAAGAAAGAAGGAAAGAAAGAAAGAGAAAGAAAGAAAGAAAGAGAAAGAAAGAAAGAAAAAAGAAAGAAGGAAGGAAGGAAGGAAGAAAGAAAGAGGTATTGATTATTTCAAAGTTCTTTCCTTCCTAAAGTAGACACATGGAGGCTGTCTCCTTGCTGGGACAAACTATTCCACCACAAGTTTACAATCCAAAGGGCAGAGTCCATCCTGGGGGAAAAGCATGGTGGGAGCAGAGAGCTTCCATCCTATTCCATTGGGGGAGGAAGGACAGATTGAGAACCGTAAGCAGGGCCTTGCTTTAACACCTCAAGGCCTGGCTCACTTCCTCAGCAAGGCTCTGTCTCCTTAAGGCTCCACAACCTTTTGAAATAATGCTACTGTGCTGGAGATCCAGTGTTCAAACACATGAGTCTATGAGGGCATTTTGCATGCAAACCACCACAGGAGCTGAACGATGGAAAATGAAGGTATTGGTTCACACCAGTCTACAGTCTTTTGTTTAAGCCAATGGAAACTGGTCTGTTTGGGAAATCTATTTTTATTCACATCCTGATATCTCAAGTCATATAAACAACTTGCTAGTTTCCACTTGGTAGCATGGAATATTAGCATGAGCAACTCCATTTTGGCTTCTAGCCTGGTCTGTTGGTATTAGTGTAGGCTTTTAGTCCACAACAATGGCCACTTGTAATTTTTAGTTTACACCGTCTGTTGCAGTCAGCTTTCTTGTTGCTGAATAGAAAGAACCCAAGCAAAAAGCGGCTTGTGGAGGAATGGGTTTATCAGGCTTATGGACTTGAAGGGAGACTCCATCCTGGCAGGGAAAACGATGGCATGGGCAGAGAATGGATATCACCTCTGCCACAGCGCTGCAAACAGCACAGGAAGGTGTGCCAAACACTGGCAAGGGGAAGCTGGTTTACAACCCCCATAAGCCCGCCCCCAACAACACAGCTCCATCGAGTTTGTAAAATCCAAACTGTCATCAGCTGAGGATCGATTACCCAGAACACATTCATTTGTTTGTGGGGGACACCTGGATCAAACCATGACATCATCCTAACATGATTGTTTGATTTTCAAAGGAGTGAAAACTGATATATATATATATATATATATATATATGTATATGTATATGTATATATATGTATATATGTATATGTATATGTATATATATGTATATATGTATATATGTATATGTATATGTATATATGTATATATATATATATATATATATATATATATATATAGAGAGAGAGAGAGAGAGAGAGAGAGAGAGATTTTCCTAATTTACTCAATGTGTATCTGGGACAAGTACGAGCCCAGACTGCAGCATATTCCTTCATGAGATCCCAATACCATTTTGGCAGCACCTACAAAAAGACCATCAGAAACCCTTCAGGCACAACCCTCTGCAAGGCCTCTTTTGATTTGACAATGAGTGGATTTCATGGGGAAAATGAGAGGCGGTTCTTCTGGTTTGCATTGTCCCTCATGGCTCTAACACTCAGCAATTCTCTTTCTGAACTTTTCTAAGTCCCTGGTGGTGGTGTGGGGATGTGAAGCAAAGTGTACGGTGTGAACGAAACTTTCAAAGTCTCAGTGGGTCCTGACTGGACTCATTTAACCTACATGGGAATAAGACTCTTCTCCTAAGACATTTTCCTTAATGAAGCCACATTCCAACACGAACAAGTCATGTTCTACAAAGGCACAGATCAGATTTACAGCTACTGAGCATCCAGAGTCTCAATTACCACGTCCTGACTTGCTGGGGAAAGGTCACAGGGAATTTCAGTTTTTTAGTTACTTAAAATTCAAGTAGGCAGCACAGCCATGAACTGCCAGAAGTGAGACTATGTTTACTGTGCACTCTCCAAAGGGGAAGTAGGGCACCCCCATTTCAGAGTGCACAAATATGAAGCACTGGGAGGCACACTGATGATGGAAACGGGGCGATTGCATAGGTTAATGACATTAAAAGAGACTTCTGTAGACAGAGCAAATTTCTTTATCCCTTGGAAGCATCAGAGAAGATTGCTTTGAGCAAGGCATGCTGTCTGATCCACTGTCAAAAGACAGGACCTGTGTCTTTGCTTCTTCTCTGAGGGTCACTTAGAGCTTCAGTTTTTAAAAATGATGTGCATGTGTGTAAGTGCACATGTGTGTGCTCAGAGAACAACCTCTGTCCTCACTCCTTGCCTTCCACTTTCTTCGAGACAGGGTTTCTCACTGTTCGCTGCTGTTTTCACCATGATAGCTGGCCCACGAGCTATGGAATTCTTTTTTTTTCTTTTTTTATAAATTATATCTTTATTATACATATTTACATATGCCGAATAAGCAAATAATGTAATGGTGTTCCCAGTTCCCTGATTTCCCTCTTCCCTGTCCCCAATCAGCTGGATATCCTCCTCAGTGGGCAGTCTGGATCAGTCCATGGGGTAGGGGGTTATGGATAGCCTAGGAGTCAACCCGGTTCCACCCCCCTTTGTATGTTGTTCCTGAGGTGGGCAATGTCTCTGGGAATTCTCCCCCACCATGGCTCTTACAATCTTTCCGCCCCTTTTCCGCTCAGTTCCCTGAGTCATGGTGGGTGAGTATTAAGGCTGCTTTATTGTTGAGGTCTTAGGGGGTCTCTGTACTTCTGCTTTAGGTTGAGTTGAAAATCCTTAGTGTCTGTCTCTCTGGCTTATCCTGTGTTGACTGATTGGCTGGGGTTATAGATCTTTTGCTTATCCCACCACTCTCTGTGGGGTTCCATATGGAATTTTTATGTCTCCACCTCCCATCTCACCATAGCTGTTTTATCTGCTGATCTGCCTCCACAGTCCTCTTTTATAATTTAAAATTGCATTTTTTTCACTTATTTTGTGATGCTGGGGATAGAATCCAATGCCTTGCAAACATTTGAAAAATGTTCTACCACTGAGCTATAATTCCAGCTCAATTTTTTATTAGCGAATATCAATGTTAAAACATAATGAGGGCTGGAGAGATGGCTCAGCGGTTAAGGCCCTGGGTTCAATCCTCCAGATCCCACATAAGCCAGACCCACAAGGTGGTGGCCCTGGTGTGTTCTCTCTCTCTCTCTCTCTCTCTCTCTCTCTCTCTCTCTCTCTCTCTCTCTGAATCTCTCTGCTTGAAAAATGAATAAATAAAATATTTTTTAAAAACAATGAATTTTTAAAGATATTTTCCTGTTTTCCTCTTATTTTTTTAGGTAAGGCCTCACTCTGTAAACTCAGGCTGGCCTCAAACTCAGAGAGATCCCTTTACCTCAGCCTCTGATGCTAAGATTAAAGACATGGGCCTCCATGCCCAGCTTTATTACAACATTTTCATACATGTATAGAATGTGCTTTGAGCATATTCTCCCCCTCCTGTCTGTCTTCTTTCTCTTCTCAAGTAGCATCTTTGTACTTTCATATCTTTTTGTTGCTATTTAACCCAGTGTTGCAGTTACCTTCTTGTTGCTGGGACAGACACCCAAGCAGAAGCAGCTTATGGAAGGAAAGAGTTTATTCCAGACTTGCAGATTCCAGGAGAACTTCATCATGGTGGAGGAAGTTGGCTCTCTTCATTATACCCACAAGCAAAGAAAGAACAGCCAGAGCTCAAGCTGTCTCTGAACATACAGTATGGCAGGACAGAACCCAAAGGTCCACCCATGGTTACACACTTGCTCCATTCTCTCTTTCTCTCTACTTGCAAATAAAAAAATTAAGTTATGTTATAAGAAAAAAAATCTGTAAAAAATGTCCAGAAGGAAGGAAGGAAGGAAGGAAGGAAGGAAGGAAGGAAGGAAGGAAGGAAAGAAGGAAAGAAGGAAAGAAGGAAAGGGAAGGAAGGAAGGAAGGAAGGAGGGAGGGAGGGAAAAAAGAAAGAAAGGGGGCAAGAGAAAAAGAGAGAGAAAGGAGAATGAAAAAAAGAGGAGAAAGAAAAAATGTTTCACTTCCCAAGACTCCACTGTGGGGGGGCGGGTGGGACTAGGCAGGCAGAAAGCGCAATCAGAAATCCCCTAGGCTAAGGGAAGGACATTTATATTCAAAACACAACATCTAGATTCTACATCTGAGAGAAAACATGATACTTGTCTTTCAGAGTCTGACTTATTTCACTTAACATGATATTTTTAGTTTTATACATTTTCCTGGAAATGACACAACTTTATTTTGATTTATTCTCATCTCAATTTGACAGAGAGCCTCACTCACAGTATTGTCCAGGCTGGTCTCGAAGTCTTGGGCTAAAATGATCCTCCTGTCTCAGCCCCCTAGATTCTGGAGTTACAGACACACTCAAGTGACTGCACTCAGGTATTTCATTATTTTAATGAAGATAAATGTGCTCACTATAAATGGCAAACATAAATATACTACTTACCTCATGTGTTGTGATTGTCAAAAACCATTGTTGAGGCAAATATCCTAGTCATTATTTGTGCATAAATGTAGATTTTAAAAATGAATGCTTAGATGTGCATTTTTTAAAACTAAATGACTCAAAATTTCTAGTGCTCTGAGGTAAAAATTGAAGTAAATTTTGTAGGTTAGATGAGATCCAAATAAATGGCATCAGTGCAGAAGATATAATTTCCCAGGAAGTTTCTCTAATATAAGAAAATATGCTATGAAAGCTTGAAGAAATTCAAATCATCATTTTGTATTGTTTCTTTAGGCTTTTATGTAGCACAAATTGACTATGCCACAAAAACTCACTTCTCCACACCTTCAGGGATCTGTATCAATATTAATTTTATATTACCATCTACTATGATGTATACAGTTTTCTGTATGCATGATTTGTATGATCACCAAGTATCAGGATTCTATAAAACACACACACACACACACGACCTCAAACTAGAAGAATTAGTTGGAAAGAAGGGGCCATGTGTGAGAGGCATGGGGGTCAAGTTTATGGTTAGAATAAGAAAAATATCAATAAAAATTGAGCTGGGAAAAGATGGCTCAGTTAAAGGCACTTGCTTGTAAAGCTTGCCAGGCAGGGTTCAATTCTCCAGTACCCACGTAAAGCCAGATGCACAAAGTGACACATGCATCTGGAGTTTGCAGTGGCAAGAGACTCTGGTGAATCCCTTCTCTCTTTTACTCTGCTTGCAAATGAAAAATAATATATTTAAAAATTAGATCATAGTAAAAAAATCTGCAATAAATGTTCTGAAAAACACAAGGAAGAAAGAAAGAAAAAGAGAGAGAAAGAGAAAGAAAAAAATAAGAAAGAAAATCTTCTGCGCGGGGAGGTTTTCAGAGGTTAAAGGTGCTTCCTTGCAAAGCCTTCTATCCAGGGTTGCATTCCCCAGCACCCATGTAAAACTGGACACAAAAAGTCGTTCATTTTCAGTGACAAGAGACTCTGGCACACTCACCACCCCAACACACATATAAATACATAAACATATATTTTTAAATGAATAGTAGAAAATTTCT
>PVHP010043154.1:0-14672 GCA_004024765.1 Zapus hudsonius
AGCACCTTTGTAGGGAGGAACCAGGAGCAGAATCATATTGTTAGCTTCCTCAAGAGCCAAGGTGCATCTTCAGCTACTTAAACATATAGATGTAGGATTTTTGTTGTTTAGTTTTTCAATGTGAGGTCTCACTCCAGCCCGGCTGACCTAGAATTCACCATGCAGTCTCAGGGTGATCTCAAACTCACAGCAATCCTTCCACCTCTGCCTCCCAAGGGCTGGGCTAGACACAGGCTTGATTAGACAAATGTGTCATTAATCATTCAGGGTTAACACAAGAATAGTTCTTTTTCCAGAAAAACATGAAACAAATGCTATTTACTAAAGGAGATGAGCTATATATAAAGTTATCTATTGTTTTCTCTTGTGGTGCCTTACTGCTACTAGCAGAAAGAATGAAGAGTCAAGATAATTTAAATTTCCTTCAGCTCTAGAAGTAACTATGCATGGCACTAAATTTTGAAAATGTGAAATATTGTAGTTCATCTTTGGTGATTATTTGTTTCCCTTGAAATAAAACTTCATAAGACATCAAAATAATATAGATGGTATAGAGCAAAGGTTTATGAAATATGAAACAACTAAGGAAACATTTTATATTTAGTTCAATGTTACATGTAATATAAGCATCACTTGTATTAAAAGATTTAATAAAAGTCTAGTTTAATATAAAAATAGAAGATTCTTTAATTACCAGATAAAATATGGATCTTGCTTCAGATAAAATTCTCAGTATCTTATAGCAAAGGATATTTTGAAAAGATATATTTCATTAACAATCTTTAATGTTTATAGACTATCTCTAAATTTAAAGTATTTTATCATTTGTAAATATGTCTTTCTTACTTTAAATATTACTTTTGGCATGAGATTAAGTGAATAATTATTTCACTTTAGGCATGATAGTAATATTAGTCCCTTATGAAATTTACATGCCAAAACTGTTCTATTACCCATAGTCTAGCTAATTTCACCTTAGTGATTATCTATGAGGTAGTTGATACTATTATTCATATCATACAGTGAGAAATATTTCCATAAAGAGTTTAAAAAGTTTGCCTTAAATCACACAGAGTTGTTACTTAAAAATTAAAATAAATTTGGGTAACAGAGAGGAATTCCAATTTCACCATTCTATGTTAAAACCTACTATTTTTACTATTATTTTATAAAAGACCTCAAATTTACATCACAATTAAAAAGAAAATAATAATTAAGTTAAATTAATTTAGCTTTATAAAAACTTTATTTGTAAACTTATTTTTTGAGACAGGGATTAACTCATGAAGCTCAGGTTGACCTGGAACTCTCCACATAAACAAATATAGATTATTAACCTAAAATCTAAATGGAATATACAGTATTATATGAAAATTCTCTTGGGTATAATTCATCTATGCATTACGTTCATATTTACCTATCTGATAAAAGACAATGTAAATTGCAGTAAATCTCTTAAAAGTACTTTTGCTCATATTATTTTAATTTAGAAAAATGATTGTCCATCTGTGGTGTTTGAAGGTAAATGTAGATTGAATTTCCAGTATTATAATGGTTTTATTATATCTTATTTAATAATTTTTATTAGTTGTTAGCCAGTGAAATAAACACATCAAAAGGTGTTAAATATATGTGTTCATGCAAAAATGTGAGTTCTGGTTTTCTTCTCATATACTTTGCTGCCCTGGTTTCCTTGTGTGATTTATCCAATATGGAATATTTATATTCATTAGCCATAAGGAACTTTCCAAAACAGCTATAGGTACAGAATATAGAAATGATAACATCCTTGTAGATAATGAAATTAGTATCAGGCTAATAACATTCAATTCAGTACGGGGAAAAGCTTCTTTAATAAAATAAAAATATAAAAACAACAGTCCCTTTTTTTCTGCTTCTCTTCTAGGAAGCTCAGAATCAACTCTAAAGTTTAGTATTTGTACCTTTGTTGGTTCAGAATTACATGAAATAATAGATAAGGCATTTTAAAGAGGAATAATTATGTGTGGGTAGACTGTTTAAAATTTTGTCACCATTTTATAAATGCTTTAGTAATGTTAATATGTAGCTAATAATAACTCTATGGTAAGTATGATTATTCCCCTATTCTTTTTGAAGAGAGGAACTTGAGACTTTTAGAAAATAAGCTGCCAAAAGGGTTGCGTAACAAGTAAAAGGCAGAGCCAGGACTCAAATCTAAGTAATCTCAGACTAGATTTTATGATTTTAATTTCTTTTCTAATACTGCTATTGTTGTGATATTTTTAAAAATACAATTGTTTTCTGGGCAACTTTAATACACTGTTACTTAGATGTCTAAAGCTTCCAGAAGCTCTCACTGCTTGGTCTGAAAGAAAAACACCCAAATGCAAAGATGTCATGAATCAGCTCCTCCCCCATAAAACACACCTTCATCTTCACATCTGTTAGCTTGCAATGAGCGCTCCCTATAGAATGGGCCCATTTCTAAGACACTGGCAAATACTATTACCTTCTCATAACTGATGAAGTAAAAATGTTTTTCCCCCTACTTAGACTAGGAGACGAAGGCACAGAATTACGAAGTGACTTACTTATGCTCATACAGTGCTTAAGTTGTGGAGCCAGGATGTGAGCTTTCATTGAATTTAGCCAACTATCTAATCAAAGAGAACAGAAGGAAAACCCAAAAGACCTTCATTCTCCCAGCTAGAGTAGGAATCAGTGTTTGGCACAAAGTCTTAGACAATCTGAAAATATATTACTGTAACAAAAAAACTGCAGAGCTTATTTCATTGTGAATCCTTCAAACTTAACCACTGTGTTACATTTCAGGACCAATTTACAGTACTACCTGAAGTCATAAATAACAAATCCAGTTATCAGTACTAAGAAGAGAGGTGGTGCTCCAAAGAGGCGGTATTTGGGAAATGTTCTAAAATATAATGAAAGTACATTTTAGAGATATACTTACCATGATATACATGTGAGGGGTATGATTGATAGTAAAGTCCGTGGTAAGAACAAGAAAAAAAAATCCATGTATCTCAAAAATTTCCCTTTACTTGACAACAATGCAATAACTATTGAGTTATGTTAATCAACACAAACATACTGAGAATGGGTCAATTTGGTGATCCCTGTATATAGACATACAACCTTTACTTATGTAGAGGCAGACCAGTATAAAGTAGTCCTTAGGAATGTGGTCTTGTAGTGGTTTGAATATAAAGGTCCCCCATCGCCTCAAGTGTTTGTGTTTTGCTTTCCACTTAGTTCCCAGCTGGTGGAGCCCTGCTGGGGGAGGTGGGTCACAGAGGGCTGCTCCTGAGCCTACTGTGTGTTCAGAACCATCTCAAACTTCCTGTTATCTCTCTGCTGCGCCTATGTGATAAAGTGAGCCAGCTACTTCCAACACCATGAAGCTTCTTGGAACTGTACGCCTGAAATAAATCATTTTTTTCTCTCATATGCTGATTTTGGTTGGGAAGCTAACTGCTAAAGGCCTCTTAGACTGCTTGAGTCTAAGAATCTGTCCAGTTCTTTGTGCAAACTCAGATAAGCATCAGTCTTGCCACCTTCAAAATGGGGATAATTTTATGACCCCACGGATTATGTGACATAAATGAATAATGCATGAAAGGTACCTATATGGCCCATCAACAAAATTGCTATTTCAGCTAGTCTCTTCGCTATTTATTGCATTAATTATAAACTATTAAATTTTCATGCTCTTACCCTATATTTAACAAGTGACACAGAAGAGCAAACATATCATTCATGATCCTATTGATTAATATTAAAATCCATATTTTTAATGATTTGATTTTGTATGTAAGTAAGGCAGATTCAACGTAATCTTTCATTTAGTAATTTAGGAATTTTATTATCACTTTCTATTAGGTATTTAGAATTTTTATAGTTTTTTAATATTCTTTACTTTTGTTATTTGGAGATGAGGTCTTGTTATGTATCCCAGGCCAACCTGGAATGAGCCACCTCCCAAATGTACCTCCACACTTGGTTTCTATATTTTGTGAGTTCTGTGGGAAATGCTGCAATGCTCACAAAATATCTCCGAGGAATCTTTTATGTTTACTAACCAGTAATTCCATCTACTAGTTTGTAAGTAGACACTGTACCTAAGGATAGACCAGCTCAATTCTTCACATGCTGTACATCTGCTTTAGTGGTCAGGGAGGATCCTGATGAAGGTTTGTGTAATCGTAGGTATCAAAATAACTATAGAAGAGAGGCCACTTGGCTTATGTCTTAGACAAGCATCAGGTGTGAGAAACCAATCTTTGTCATGTAAAGTCACTGAAATTTTAGAATTAGTGTGTCATCACAGCACAACAAAACGTATTGTGTAGGTAGGGTCTGACTGTGATATAACATATACCTACACTACGAATCTGACCTCAGTCTGGTTGTTGATACTGGAAGCAAGACAGAAAGCAATATACACTATGCAGTGACAACGCATCTGATTCAATGTTTTCATTGATGAGCTAGAGATGTACATATATATATTTCGTACAGATCAAGAATAGCACAGAAAACATTAGTAGAGTATATTGACTATATTTGGCAATGTATCAGGAAAGATTTTTTTCCCATTAGGAAATAGTGTGTACAGAGACATGAATAGAATGGAGAGGGTTCAACTATGTGAAGCCTTACAATATTAGAAAAGTGAACAGTTAAGAAACATGGCTGGAGAGATGGCTCAGCGATTAAGGCACTTGCCTCCAGGTTCAATTCCCCAGGACCCACATAAGCCAGACCCACAAGGTGGTGGCCCTGGAATGCTCTCTCGCTCTCTCTCTCTCTCTCTCTCTCTCTCTCTCTCTCTCCTTGAAAAATGAATAAATAAAATAAAGAAATAATACCAAGGAAGAGTGAGTAGCAAATACTTATTCAAATTTACCTGTGTCAAAGACAATACTGAAGATATAGTCTTTATGAATTTTTAAAAATGTTGAACTCACTATAACGCCTCAGGACAAATGACAATTAGTGATGAGGCATGCTAAGATATTTCACTGGAGAAAATCATTAAAGTGCCAAGTCGGGATGAAAGTGTTATGTTCCACGTGAGTCAAAAAGTCTCAATGACAGCCCCTCCCCCATTCAATCTAGAGTAAGAACACAGCACAACAGCTGTGCCCCCAAGAGCACTTGAACATGGCTCCTGGCAGGAGAATTTGCTTAAAAATTGGAAAGACAGAACACTCCAATGAGTTTCTGAAGGCTTTCACTGTCAGAGGGACCACGACTAGCAGGGGGAAAGCCCCTGACCCCCCAAAACAAAACAAACATACAAAAAACATGCTGTCCCTGTTCAAGTCTTAAAAAAATCACACTTGGGCAGCCAGCTTTTCTTCAGGCAGAAAGTGAATCAAGAAAGCTTCACAGCAGCCAAGTAGGAGTATTCTAAGCACTGCCTGAAACTAGACATCAAGGGCAAGGAAGAGCCTTCTGGAGAGTTTCAGGGATCCTGAGCAAGAGCAGAGCCTCCTCCAGGGGGTCAGGACTGCTCACCCCCATGATCACGGGCACACCTTCCATTTGTGAGGACCTGTGTTCTATGTTTGATGTTCTTCCTGGCCCCTTCCACCACGGTCTATCAGGTGTGGTGAGAACACATTCTTCTTTAAGTCAGTAGGCCTCAATACTAAGGAAATGAACTAAAAAATTATTGTATCAGTCACATAGCATCTCAAATGTCTATACTTGAGGGGGATGCAGAGACTGCTGTGCTCACATGATCTATGACGTAGCTGTGACAGATGGAATTCGGTGCACACACAGTATTTGACACAAGAGGTAAGTTCCTTTATGGAGAAGACACAGAAGGATGCATGTGTAAACACTTGTCCTCATTGGAAATATTTATCACATATATCACAAACATTATTGTCTGTATTTAAATGCTACAAAGCACAATTTTCAACTACCTGTTTGTTAAAAGATGCCAGACTGAGTTTTCCTAATGAGAGGTAATAAAAGGAAATGTAATTATGATTTATTTTTCTTCACAGGGCTTAATTCATTTTAACTTTGCTATATAAAATCCTTTTCTTTACACTCACAAAAAATGGGGCAGTTCATTCCTAATCAATTTTATAAAGATTCAGGCTCTTTCTTAATCTAAAGAGAATGGTGTCTGCTGTTCAATCGTGCTTTTATTCAAACTCAAGCCACAGACATGATCCTTAATTTGTGTGCCTTTACAAAGGTGTAAGCGTGTTTCATAGCAGGATAATATCTTAGTTTAAAGTGTTGACTAAATTAAGCACATGAAATAATGCTTGGTGCAAGCTGATAAACTTATTTCCACTTTTTCTTAAATTGTCTTTTCTAAGTGAGCTGGAGATGGTTCCTGTAGTTAGTTCCTTTACAGCAGGATGAGACCTGCACTTGGGAAGTCTACTGGTACCAAATTCAAGTCCTTACAATCCAGTTTTTATTTATTCATTTTCAGGCAGAGAGATACTCAGAGAGAGAGAGAGAGCGAGAGAGAGAGCGAGAGCGAGAGCGAGAGCGAGCGAGCGAGAGAGAGAGAGAGAGAGAGAGAGAGAGAGAGAGAGAGAGAGAGAAAACACCAGAGCCACCACCTTGTGGGTCTGGCTTATGTGGGTACAGGGAAATTGAACCCAGGGCCTTAGGCACTGGAGGCAAGTGCCTTGCCAGCTGAGCCATCTCTCCAGCCCGAGCTGGCCTGCTTTGCACGTCTCAACATCTACTCAGCTCAGGCTATGGCTAAGGACTGCATTATGACAACCCCAAGTGCTGATGCCCTCAGAACTAGAGATGCCCAGAGAGTCACTATTCTGCTGTTAAGGAATATTCGAGACGCCTGGATCCCTCCACTGTGCTTTTCTAGGAGTGTCCTTGCCAGCCTCCACATCTGAATGATGGTTCCCACATAGAGGAGATTCTGTATCCCTCACCTATCAGATAGTCAGTTAAATAAAGTTCATGTGTGACACTGCCATCTCGTGGTCATATCTTTTCCTTGTTCAGACCATAACTTCTGGAGTCTCCTTTATGCACATCATTGATCCCATGAGACTGGACATGTATACCGATGATCCTTTATCAATTTCATTTCTTTCATTTGTGAATGCTCTTTGCCTTTCTTGTGGTTCTGGCCCTCACACTTGCTAGGTAAGCACCGGGCAACACAAACACCTAGCACAGTATTTCACTTTTTACATGAGTGCTAGGGTTTGGGACTTAGGTACATTTTTGAGCCATCTTCCCAGGCCACTTAAATTGTCCTAGTTATTTTCTTATGGAGTTTATCAGTGTCTTTGAAATGATGATATACGTAAAAGGAAAAATTACAGTGCATGAGGGGTGGCCACTAGACAAGATTTCAAGCAGTTACTATACATCTTGGAACCTATTCCTGAAGATTAGACGGCTACCTTATATGTTCATGCGGTGTGCAGAAATGAAAGCAAGTCTTTTTAGTCATGAAGTGAATAATTAAAGTAATGACACAAATATTTTTAAGAGTCATAGAAGCCCATTTCTCCTTGGTTTCCACTTTCTTTAACTGAGGCAAAGTTCATGAGTATAGCAGAAAACCCAAGACTCCAGGAAAAAAAAAACCTTAATACACCTGTCTGTCATGATATGGACATTCCCTCTGAGTCCCTCCACCCAGCAGAGGCGATGAGCTATGCGTCAATTGCTATGCTTATGTCTGCTCTTTCTGACCCTGTTCCATGGTTACTCTGTATATTATTAATTATTAATGATTTAATAATTATAAAATTATTTTCCCCTCTTCTGTATTTTTTCCACCAGTTGATAGCATCCTTCCCTAGAAACATTCCCATTACTTGGTGGAGGATTCTAAACTTGAGCTTACCAAACTCTATCATTTAATACCTTGTCTGTCTCCACTAAGCACATATGCACCAGGATTTTTTGTTTTTGTTTTTGCTTTGTAGCTTGAGGTCAGCAGAACACCAGGAGAGATAATGCTTCCCCTCTTCACAGTTTCATGGTTAAAAGATTCCTTCTTCCTGGACACCTTAGCAATATCAGCAGGAGATTAAATTTGGCCTTTCCTTAGAACCTTTCCCTTTTCACTTAAAGGAAACATGCCTTCTCTTTGAATATCTGAAAGGCCAGCGTCACTAGTGATTGTGCTGTGGGACCAATATGAAGAAACTAAGGGTACTGCAGTTCCTGCTAGTTGGTCTGTTTGCCCACATGGCTACTGAGTGACTGGTGGATGGGGGGAGCGTGTACAGAGTTGATACTCTGAACAAAGGGTGACCTTTCATCACACAAATAAGAATGGAATGTTAGAAGCATATGAATTGCTTATGTATTCAATTTTCAACTTGAAATCATGGGGAGCCAACACAGATGAGGGAGCCTATTCTATGTCTGCATTTTCCTTCACTTTTCTTTTAAAAAATTCTGCTAAATTTTGCATAGAAGATGTAATATGAACTGTTGAACCGAGTTGTCTCAGATAAATGTGTGCTTATCCAAAAATATTTCAGGCATCTTCTTAGATAGGTCATACAATGATCCATTTCTAAGTGCCCAGGATCTTGGCCCCTCCATACACTCACACCTACTGTATCCCTGGGACATTTAGGGGCTTTTTTTGTCGCTGTTTTGCAAGTGGAAGTTTTGTGCATCAGAACATCCTTTACTTATTATCACTTCACTATGCCTGGTTTCACATGCTGGAAGAAATTCCATCTTACATTAAAAATCATCCTTAGGAAACTATAATTAAATGCATTGTTAGCTTTTGGGTACTGGATAAACAGTTACTGAAAAAAAATTAGAGATTTTGGGGAAGGGAGAAATACTGATTTACAAATTTTTGCCTCAAGTTATTCAGGAATAATTACTCAGACTTTACAACTTCCTTCTTTGCTTGCAGAGACACAGTGCCTAGGATCTTGGGGTCCTAGCTCACTGTTTATTGGCTTTCTACCAGGGGTAAATTTGCTTACACTTTCTGTAATATGAGGGTGATAATACTAAGGTTGTTATGAGAGTTGAATTTTAGATAGCATATACAAGGCTGACTGTCACATAGAAAACATTCCTTAGTTACTAAGGCATTAATAACATTACTCTAGTACAGTGGGTACCAGAGTAGAGTCCTAGGGTGTTCAGCATTTTAGCACTGTAACATGCTGTGATAAAAAGATGTCAGCTGAGTGTGGTGCTGCATGTCTGTTGTCCCATCTGCTGGGGGCACTAAGGCAGGAGGTTCATTAGAGCCCAGGAGTTGGAAGTCAGGTCAAGCAACATAAGGCAGTAGCATGGAAGTCAATACAGGCCCAGGAGAGAAAAGAAAATTTTCAGTTAGGAACTTACAGGCTTTGTATGACATTTGGTTCATATCAAATGATAATATAATTTAATTTCTAAGTTTCATTGGATTTCAAACTCAGAGTGAATAATTTACATAGCTAAGTTCATCTTTCCCTTTACTCAATAGTAAAGGTTAAATTTGTTGATTTAAAAACATTATTAATATTAAGTTGATGTATAATTGATCCACTTGATAAGGCTAGCATAGATTTATGAAACTTTTTGAATTGCACAGTATTATTGTATCATTAAAGAAAGACCATATTTCAGGTCTCTTTTTCTGATTTGAGTAACGTTTTGATACTGGCTTCTGGAATCCTGTCTTTAGATGTTGATGTGAATTCATGTTCCCTCTTACACTGTTGAGAATCGTGATGTATTCATGGACAAATGATGCAGCGAGTGTTCAAAGTGTCATGTTCAACTCTGCACAGTTGAACAAATATACAATAAATACTATTATATGGGAAAGCTCATCCTGATCGTGTGAAGAACACAGAAATAAATAAGTATACCTTGTTATCACAGGACTTCACAGTATAACCAGAAGAAAGAATACAAGAATGGACACAGATTGCCACTAAGATTGTTGAGGATAAAAGTATGCCATTTCGTGGTACTATAAGGAAACATTTCATGAATAGGCAGTATTTAAATCGATTAATTACTTACACCATCTTAGGCAAAAAAAAAATCAGCACATGCAAATATCACAAGAGTTCAGAAACACGGATCATCTCGTCGAAAAGTGTGGTTTCTGAGTGGATGTGTTGTGGAGTGTGAGTCCTAACACGGGGTGACAGGGCTCCTACTGATGGAGGCCCCAGTGCCTCTGAAGGTCTAATATCTTCAATGGCACTGCTGAATCATCCACGATCGTCTCTGCTGTGGCAGAACTGATATTATCTCTATGCTCACAGCCTATTCAGGATTCATTATTGTTGTCCAAACTATGAGAGGCCTAAGCATCGTGAAAAAGCAAACAGAATATCTGGAGGCCATTAGTATCTCTGCCACAGTACACAGTCACCAAAGCTTTTGGCTTTCTTTGCTGACACAGAACTTCACTCCCAGGAGGAGCTCCCAGCTGGGATGACTTGAGGGTTGAACAAGTTGGATATGTCAGCCATAAGGCTTGCACATAACCTGGGCTTCTGAAATCCTGGCAGCTCCCACAAGGAGCTACATGGAGAACACTGGTTCCAAGACACCAAGGAAGAAGGCGCGTGTCTTTTTTCTGACATAGCCTTGGACCATACCCTCTGCTTCTTTCTAATGATTATGAGTTGGTAAGGCCAGTCCACACTGAAAGAGAAGACACTGTTGGGAGTGAACAGCTTGGTCATACTTCAGAAGAAGATGTGGATCGGGACATAAGGTAGCCACCACTGGAAAATAGAATCTATCACAGATGAAGAAACTGGTTATATTAACACGGTTTACTTTAATCTCAGCTAGCAGGTGATCGTCACTGGAACCTCTCAATGGCCCCTTCTTCCTCTCTAATTACTACTGCCATTTGTGATCCTGCTGTCCAGATAAGGTTGCAGAAGAACTACTATGTTACTCAAGTTGGAAATTACACTCTTAAGTAAGTCTCCTAAATTATAACCACATTGGAGTCACCCAAACCAAGGCTGGCCATCTCCTTTGGAAGGCTCAGTAACACTTCCACCTCTACAGCTTTCCTGAACACTTTAAACAAAAGCACAGACTTCCGGGAGACCTTTCAGTATATGAGACCATATTCATTCCTAAGAGTAGTGCAAGAAATGAAAGGAAATAGTAGGGATGGGCTGAAAAAGATGTGGTAACTATGTAGAAAATATACCAAAACATCATGCAATGAATATATTGGCTGGAGAGATGGCCTAGTGGCTAAGGTGTTTGCCTGCAAAGCAGAAGGACCCAAGTTTGATTCCCTAGTACCCACATAAAGCCAGATGCACAAGGTGGTACATGTATCTGGAGATCCTTTGCAGGGGCTGGAGGTCCTGGCATGCCCATTTTCTCTCTATCTGCCTCTTTGTCTCTCTCTCATGTTCTCTCTCAAGAAAGAAAGAAAGAAAGAAAGAAGGAAGGAAGGAAGGAAGGAAGGAAGGAAGGAAGGAAGGAAGGAAGGAAGGAAGGAAAGAAAGAAAGAAAGAAAGAAAGAAAGAAAGAAAGAAAGAAAGAAAGAAAGAAAGAAAGAAAAAGAAAGAAAGAAGACATGAAAAGTTTTTAAGTGCTGTAAATACAGGACTTTATCATGTATGAAGTTTCAAAAGGGATTTGTTTTCCTTTTCTCTTTTACCCCCAAATGAGAAAGGAACACTGAATAAAAAAAAATGAAAGAAATATACAAATTAGCCAAGATAGCTTACTTACTAAGTTGAAGACATTAAAAACATATGACTAGTGTATTTTTTAGTAATCACTGTTTTACATAATAATGAACTTTTTGCAATAAGAAAGCTTATTGCTCTGAAAATCTAAAAAGCTTATATTCTTTTTAATATTCAGCTTGAACTTGTCTAAATTAATATTATTGCCTTGGGTTATTTTTATCTTCTTAATCATTTTCTTTTGTGCCAGTGCAAATATCTTTCATTTTCTATACAGTATATTTCTAAAATGCTATGATTTAAGACTCAATTTGTGAGAGAACAAATATACAATTTTATGAAATGCTTCTATGAGTAATTCCTAAAATAAATTGTGATCTTTCCAAAGACAATTGTCTCTGGATCAGCCGCAGCTGAGGCCTCAGCGTCGCAGCTTGCTGGTGGTGTGATCTGGGATGCAAGACGTCATCAACTTTATCACCTTTAAAATGTCAACACTTTATAAGGATGAATGAAATGAAACTGTCTAGAATAACTCCATGTGGTAGACTCAGAGATGAGAACATCATTGATACTTTATTATCAAGGAACATTACGCATTATCATGCTATATGTTTTTGTATCTCTAAATTATCAGTTTGTTTAGTGGGTGTTAACAATATCTGCATTAAAAAGGTATTAATTTGCAAGCAGAGAGAGAGAGAGACAGAGAGAATGGATGTGCCAGGGCCTCTGGCCACTGCAAATGAACTCCAGATTCATGAACCACTTTGTACATCAGGCTTTACATGGGTGCTGGGGAATTGAATCTGAGTCATTAGGCTTTGCAGATAAGTGTTCCCAACCACTGCGCCATTTCCCCAGCCCCAAAATGCTATTTAAGGTGAATATTTTGCAACAATCGAGTAGTGTGTTTTTGTTTTCTAATCTATAGGCAACATTTATTCATCTCTCTTGTTTTCTCGCCTGATGGCCAATCTCAACAAAACATCATATCCAAAATTAATTTCAAATATCCTCAACTCTAACACAGAAACATGGAGAAAGTTCAGTGAAGGTTTATTTGGGATGTGGGGAGAAGGTAATATCCCTTACAATTTCAGAAATAACATTCTTCTGTTAGTTTGCCCCAAACACAACTTCTTTCTGAAGCTACTCACTGCTTGCTCTGTCACGGCCTGTGGAATCAGGCTTGTTCCCTCACCACCGTTCACTGCTCCTCTTGGCCTCTGCCAAGAGCCTCTTGAGGAAAACAATGGATGCCTCACGGGTGAATTTGTAAGAGGACTTTGCTTGACGCAGTGTTCATTAACTAGACTAGAAGAATCTCAAAGCGAAGACACAGATCACCTTTGTGACATTATCAATAAATGCAACACAATTAAGATTTGTTAAAGCAAAAGCTAATTTATAATGTTCTAAAATTGTAAGCATCTAATTCATCCGTTATGTTTTCATTCCTTTTTATTTCCCTCGGGTTATATTCCAAAACTTTTAGCATCTCTGTTAATTTTGTCACGATGACAATTCTTTGAAAAGCATTCAGACAGAGTCTGGTCACAAGCCTTTGGACAAAGACTTCTGAGTAGGATAGATTTCTCAGTGGTTAAGGTGCTTTCCTGCAGAACCTCACCACCTGAGTTTAATCTCCAGTACCCAGGTGAAACCAGATGCCCAGAGTAGCACATGCATCTGGAGTCCATCTGCAGCAGCTGGAGGCCCTGGCATGACCGTGGAACAACACACCTTTCATCCCAGCACTGGGGGGAGGGGGTAATGTTGAATGATCACTGTGAGTTTGAGGCCATCTGGGCTGGAGTGAGACCCTACCTGAAAAAACACAATCAAGATAGAAAAGAGAAGAGAAGAAAAGAAGAGGGGAGGGAGAGAAGGGGAGGCAGAGGGAGAGGGAGAGGGGAAGAGAGGAGAGGAGAGGAAAGAAAAATAAAAATAAGATTCCTAAAATGTCTTTCAGACACCACTGGATGGTGTTAGAGTGTCTGGGAATGGGTACGTTAATCTCACACAAATTATCAAATCCTGATATCTACAATATTATGAAATACTATGTGACACTTCTTATATAACTGAAAATATGTTATAACATAACATAATGCAAAGGTAAACATTATATCCTTTTTCAATGCAAGGAAATGGAAATAAATTAATAATAATTGTAATAATGTAAACAAATCTACTTTCATATCCTTTCAATTCCGATGTCAGTAGCAAACCACTGGAATTTATTATGTCATAGTCACTATTGTAAGTGCTTAACATATAGTGACTCAATTCTTCATGGCAACGCTATCAGGTATTATTACCTTCAGATCAAAAAATATCATAGCCATTTTAGAAAGGAATGCAATGATTTATTGGGAGTATAAGCAACTTATAAAAGCAAGTAAGGAACAGGAGGATTGAGCTTAATGTGTGGCTTGTGTTTGAATTCTTCACTACTCTGTGAATATACTCTCTCTCGAATTATTCTATTTTTTACATATGCCCAACGTGGAATCTTCCAGGAGTGTAACACATTTCTAAATAAAAGAAAAAGGGAATGACAAGTTATGAAATTGGAGAGCTGTGAGAAACAGCTCTAAGTAATAACACCTCTTCTCGTTCTCAGTTTTCATATTCAGCTAGGAATTCAGGTGATGAACATAACAATTTATGCATGAAACTCAGACACATCATTATATACGGGAATGAAAACTTGAAATTTTACCAAACGTGTGGAAGAGAGGGCAATTTTAATCAAAATCTTTCCATACAATAATATCAAAATTTACCTGTTATATCACTGAAATATTTCTGTACTCTAGCAAATATGTAGATGATTTGCTGCTTGGTGGAACGTCCCTGGCCTATGTTACAAAGTAAAGCTTTGCTCCCAAGCTTCTGCACTTATATGATGTCAATAAAAAAGTCAATGCAGTTTACAAGGAAAAGATTTGCTCCTGAAGGGAAGTGACAGGAGTGTGTCAGGAGCTCAATGGCCCCTGA
>PVHP010043156.1:0-14666 GCA_004024765.1 Zapus hudsonius
ATCCTGGCCACAAAATCTGAGAATGGCTCTAGAGGACCTTGCAAGATTTTTCTCAAATTACTTCTCATTTCTCCTTTATTAGGTAATGATTTCCATGCTATCGTAGCTATTTTATTTATTTGCTCATAGACCTCCACAGGGTAATCTGTCTGTTGATTAGCAAAGCGACCCTGTCCTAGCAGCATATCGACATCCCATGTAGGCTGTCCATTACGGTCATTCTTTGCTGCTTGCTCTCTAGCTGTTAAAAAAGCTTTCCAGTCCAAAAATTGTCCTGGACTTAAACAAGCTCCAGCTAAGTTATCCCAGTCATTAGGAGACATTGCAAAGCGATGCAAAGATTCGACCAGAGCTACAGTGAAAGAAGCAGTGATACCATAGGAGCGAACTGCCTCAGCTAAGGACTTCACTTTTTTAAAGTCCAAAACCCGGTGTTCTCTCTGATCATTGTCATCTAGGAACACAGGACATGTTACCACCCATTCCTCAGAGACTGCTTTCCACACTTCAGGGTTAAAAGTATTGCTCGCTGGCTGGGAGGTCTTTTCATGATATGACGGAGGTGAAGGAGCCGTGGGTTGCAGCATGGAATATTTGTCTCTATTTTCCCGCCCACACTCACAGCATTCTGTTTTCTTAGTCTTTTTTCTTTTTTCTTTCTTTCTTTCTTTCTTTCTTTCTTTCTTTCTTTCTTTCTTTCTTTCTTTCTTTCTTTCTTTCTTATCCCACTCTGACTTAATAAATCTGCAAGTGACTGCATTTCCCCTTCTGAACTAGAATCACATTTAGACTCCACTATCGGCAACTGTGGGTAAAGCCTTTTTTTCTCAGCTTTCTTCTTTGTTCTAATTTCTTGCGTGCCCATAGATCTCTCCTCCTGCCACATTTCTAAAGCTGCTTGACCATTAAAAATGGCTTGATAACATCTCTGATCATCCAGGCAGCTCCTAATTAGCCTCCAAATAGGTCTCACCCCTCCCC
This sequence comes from Zapus hudsonius, assembly GCA_004024765.1. Classification (NCBI taxonomy): domain Eukaryota; kingdom Metazoa; phylum Chordata; class Mammalia; order Rodentia; family Dipodidae; genus Zapus; species Zapus hudsonius. Next base: position 982 of record PVHP010043156.1, read on the forward strand.
TCAGGGTGCCTTGCTCCACGGCAAAATCTAAGTCTTTTCCCAGCTTGTCCCAAGTGGCTAGTGTTAAGCTGCCAGAAACTGCAAACCATGGAGCCACTGTATCACATTCCTCTAGAAAAGCTTTTAGGGTTCGTTTCCTTATTCTCAGATCTTTTGATAATAACAGCTCGTTAAGAGCCAGAAAAATTGGGTGTGAGTGAGAAGCACCCATCTCAAAATTCTTATTTCCCCTTACTTTCATTTTCGCGCTGCAGTCGCGAAACCGAAGCTGTTCCTGCTCCTACTTTGTTTACAAACAGGAGCGAATTCTTCCCACTTTTGTCGCGGAGTCCCTACTTCCCCATTTTGTCGCGGACTCCCCACTTCCCAGCTTTTGTCGTGGATTCCCTATTCCCCGGGAACTCACCAGTGCACTGCCCTGATTGCTAAGAGTTCTGAACCGTCCTTCAAGAAGAGGTCCCCGTCCGGGCCACCAAATGTCGCTTCCCAGCTTGACCAGCAAGAAAGGAAACGACCACGGTTCTTCTCCACAGCAGTTTATTTAGGAAACCTTGTAAGTTACAAAAACTTTCTTTTTCTCTTCTTTCTTCCCGCCAAGATGTGTAGGGATTTTTAAGTCATACTACAACCTATCAGCATAACACACGTATACATTCATAATTGGTCTACATACACGGAAGCATGCCAGGCATTAAGCCATTTCCATACAAGGAGTTGTTTTTCGACTGGAATGCTGTCCACTGTGGGGGTGGAGAGCAGAAACCGGAGCCATCCTACAGACACGGTCAGCAGGCTCTTTACAAAGGACAAAGCCGTGGGGCATGCCGGAGGTGTGAGTGGCAGGGCACGAGCCCCAGGAAAAAAGGGGGCCGGGCCGCCCTGAGGAACAGCTCACGGCTACCATGGTCAGCAGTGTCCTGGCGGGTGGTCCTATTTCCAGACTTTCATACTATGCCAAATCCTCAAGAAAATACCTTTAAAAGTTTTATAGCTACAAGGAAATAGCATATAGCAGCATAAATACAATAGTATCACTATCTATCTTATGTCTTGTTCACTTGCTCTTTTGAATTTTGTCAAGTTTCTGATTTCTTGCGAATTCTTCTCTGTTTTGTCTTCCATGTCTGAGGTTCTGTTTTCCCAGTGGTTAATCCTGTTAATAAGAGATTCTAGGAACGTTCTTATTATTCCAATGTGTTTTTTTTTTCCTGCAACTTCTTTTTGGGTTGCCTCTATCATCCTGTTGAGATGTGTTTTCATTTCAAGGTTTGATTTAATTACTTCTTCCTGACAGTCATTCTTATATTTGCAGATATCTTTGGTTAATTTTGAAAGCTGATTTTTGATACCCTCAGTTTGCGGGTTTGTCTTTATTTCTGATATGTCTCTTCTGAAGTTCATTAGGTTTTCCTCAATTATATTAAGCCTGGTGGCAAAGCTAATGAGCTGACTTTGTACCTTTTCATTATGTTGGTCCATCTTTTCTTGCATGACTGACATTAATTTCTCCTTAAGATCTGTGCCAGTATGATGGGGTTTAGTGTTGTGTCTTCCTGGGCCTGCCTCTTTTCTCTCTCTTCAGTGGTATTGTTGTTGCCATATGGCGTGGTTTCCTCAGCTGGTATATTCTTGTGTTGAGGTCTGCCCAATTCGATTCCACTTGGGGTGATTGGTGGAATTCCTTTGGTCTGATTACACTTTGCTAGTGTGTTCTGAGAGGATACTGGGCCCCACTGGTAGGGTTGGGACCTCACTTGTTTAATCTGTGAGTGTGTGTGTCCTCAGATAACTGGCTGGACTTTGATGGTGATACTGGGGGTAACCTGTTAGGAAGGTTGTGGGTTATGGGGTCTTAGTAAGCAGAGGGTGTGGTGACAGGTGCTATGTAGCCTGATAGGGGGGTGTGGGACACCTTGGAGACAAGGTAAGATGGGGAAGGGGGTCAAATGCTTATCAATGCCCCCCCACAGACTATATATCACATGGGGAAACAGCAGGAACCAGGTTTCAGTAGAACCACAGGAGCTAGCAGGCAGGTAGGAGAACTGTAGAAACCTGAGCTTGAGGAAACCTCAGCTACCAGTGCTTAGGGAATTACGCAGAGTTGGTGGGCAGGGATATCGTGAGGAGTCGGGGTTGGGGGAGCTGCAGGGGTAGGCAGGCAGGGAAACTGTGGGGTAAGGGCTCAAGGAAGCCACAAGGTTAGAAAGAATAGTTAAAAAGATAAAGAGAGAGAAAAGAAAAAAAGAAAAGAAAGAATAAAAAAGAATAAAAAAATTAAAAGGAAATAGGCACGTAAGGGGGTTAGGGGGCGGGACAGACCCTTGCGGGAGATACAGAGGCTAGGGGAGGGGCTGAAGAGCAAAATCCCTAGTGGGCAGGAGGGAAAGAAAAATGAAAGAAAAATAAAAACAACAACAAAAAGTTGAAAGGCAATAAAGCAGCAAGGGGGTGGGGCGCAGCAGGAGGCAGGGCAGATCCCTGTGACAGATCCACGTGAAGGGTGACAGAGGAAGATAATCAATGTCAACCTCCAGCCTCTTGATGAACACATCCAAGTAGACACTTAAGCCCCCTCCCCACAACTCACAGACATTCACAGATGCACACCACACACATATCCACTTGCGATATAAAAGAGAAATGGGTAATACTGAGCAAAGAAAATAAAAAATACTAAAATCAAAAAAGCTTTTAAAAATATCATACTTCTAGATAGCAGAACTCATTATTGTTAAAGTCAATTCTTCCTAATTCTTTGCCTCACAAATGTAGTAAATTTCTAATCTAATCTAATCTACTCTAATCTAATGCCAAGTGACTATTTTTTCAATTTGCATAAATATTTTTAAAATTTATCTAAAAAATAAAATACAAGGAGAACCAAGAAAATTTTAGAAGGAAAAATAAGAAGATATTTAAAAACAAATACTGAATGTGAGCAATGTGGTAATGGTTCAGAACTAGATGAAGGATTCAAAGTAACAAAAATAGGAGGTCAGAGTAAACTTTCTAGTGATAAGAACACTTAAGAATTTAGTGCATTATACCCATGACACTTAAAATCGTATTTAATATATAATGTAACTAAATGTTTACGAAGAAGTTAACCTGACCTCATTACATTATAGAATAAATTTCAGATGGGGAAGAAATGCAAATGTTTAAGAAAGATCCCAGAATATCCCAGAAAAGAATATAAACATTTATGCAATTAGGTGTGTTTTTATAATCATGAAAAATGTATTTGATTATACATTTTAAAAATTCCAAATGAATATGAATGGAAGAATATATATTTATATGCATATTTCATTGTTGGTTTGGAAGAGGGCATACAATATTAGGACATATCATTATAACATATTCAATTTAATATATACATATTCAATTTAAATGCAATTCTATAGTTGGTTTCTCTGTTAATCCTTCTGTGAATTTCTAGTATAGCCATCTTACTTTGATAGTCAATCTATAATACCAATAAATAAATAATGATTGGGCATAGCTTACAGAATTCCAGTTATTACTTCCATTGTAGGAAGTAAAGAAACAAAGCCGGACGCTTACTCCCTATCAGCTAGTTTTCTTCATGCCACATGGTGGAATAGAAAAGGCATTAAAATATTTTCTAGCTCTGGACCCTATGTACTTCACAACTGATCTGCAAGGCAAGATGTATCCACTGGTGCAATACTGGCAGGAGTGTTAAGGAGATAACTAATTACTCTCTAATTGGATTTGAAGTCTACTCTACTGGAAGGTAATTATGACTGTTACTGTAAATCTGGCCAAAATTCCATGTTTAGGGATGAGTGTCCTATAAGAGAACCCAGTAATTTGATTATATGAATTGAATAGCATGTCAAGCTGCTTTCTAAATATGTATGTTTGTTTCCATAGGTCTGTGATATTCACAGTCACATAGAGTTGATTAAAGACATCCATAGATGAAAAACTTATCAAGAATAAGTTCCTAATTTGTGCTTAGTCCTAAATATAACATGCCCCCAAGGCTTAGGGAAATTTTGTGGAAGAGAGGGTGAAAGAATGTTAAAGCAAGGGAATGCAGAGGCTGAAAGTTATCTTCCATTACACTCACGGACTCACAGTTGTTGGAGATTCCTGCACATGACTGAACCTGTCAATATCTCATCATAGATGAGGGAGGGGTCCATGAGACACTGCACCTTCCAGACTAAATAGTGGAAACTGATGATTGCTAGGAGACAGGAAGTCAAAGACTTTAGGGAGGTACCCATTGGAGGATTGCCCATTCTCCAGTAAATAACCTTTCACCCATGATTATGCAAGCCATCCCAATTTAAATCAGTGGGTCAAAACTAAATAAACAAGACATGGAAGTATGGTAGAGATCTAATGGGAAGAGGAGAGGTTTAGTGTAGTGGGAAGGGGAACAAGAAAGGTTTTAGTGGGAGAGGAAAGGGGAAGAGGGAGCATAAGTTTGGGGGATCAAAATGCATACATGGATACATGTATGAAATTGTAAAAATAAAAATAAAGAACTCCCAGTTGCATGCAGAGAATAAAGGAAGATTGATTTTGAACATATCACCTTCCCAGTTTATAGTAAGATGCTGTTATTGCTGTAACTTACTTTTAACTTGCATGGTTATTAAGAGTGAAATAGTCTCCTATCTTCAGGTTATAGTATAGAGCTTGAGGGACTAGTAGCAAGTTGTTTCTCTGGACGTTTTTGAGTTCAGTGACCAGTTTCCATTATTCCAGCATGTCTTACCTTTCTCTGTCCATTCCTGCTCCATTGAGAAATGTATAAGCCTTGAAATATGCAGAAATGTTGAGGATGTTCTTTGTTATTAGTTACTATTTTTTCCACTGTGACAAAATACCTGAAAGAAACAAGTTAAAAAGAAGAAATGTTTATTTTGGCTCAGTTTTAGATGTTTCAGTTCATAGCTGCTTTGCCCCATTTCTATGATCCTGTGGCAAGAAAGGGTATTATAGTGGAAAAGATGTACCAGAGAAAAGCTGTTTAACTCTTGGTGGCCAAGAAAATGAGAAGAGATGAGATAAGCAGTCCAAGAAAAGATAACAGAAAAGCTCCCTTTGTGAAAAAGAGAGGTTCGTGAGAGGAAGGTCTGGAGCCTGCCCCCTACCCCAGCGGGGTAGGGGTACAGGCCTTACCTCACTGAGGCCTGGGCCAGCAGTCCTTCTACTCCATTGCCATGTGGGACAAGAGGGCCCACGTCCTCTAGGGAAGCTAGTTTTAAGTCCTCCCCAGGTGAGTCAGAGGGACAGCTGATTGGTTCATATCTGACCAATCAGTTTTAGCACCTAGGTTGTAGCTCTAACTAGACACCTCCCATTCAAAGGGAGGGGCTGGAAGGGGAGGAGCGGTCCCTATACACACCTGACTGTCACACCACCATGATGAAGCTTCCCTGTTGGATACGGAGAGAGTCAGTCATGGATCCCTGGTCCCCTGTGGTTGAGCCTGTCTCACCAGCCAGCAGGAGAAAGGCCCCATGAGGAAAGGTGAATGTGCAACCGAAACCCCACATACACTCGCAGCTGGGAGAAGTGTCAGAGCAAATCTAAAAATTTTATTCCAGTATCCAACCTTATATACAACCCAAGGATGCATTGTATTGCCTTAACTCTTTCACAAGGGGGCTCAGGAAACAGGAACACAGACAAGGGAACTCAGCCAGCAAAGCTTATTAGCACTTCTATCACCTTTGCCTCGGGGGACATAGGTGTGCTAAGATTAAAGGTCTGTGCCCCCAGGCTCAGCTTCTTTCTAAAACTTAGTTCAAGGTTACTAAAACATAGTTCAAGGTTACTCAGCTAGGCTGGGTCACAACATGTCACCCTTTTTGTTTGTATGCAGGAGAGTTTGAACACACACCCTGGGACCACCTCATACTTGTCATAATTGTGGGGGAGTTTTGATAACCCCTCAAATTCCAGAACAAGGAGCAAGCCTCCAAAGTGGGCCCCTCATATCCTGAGAGAAAATTACTGTTGGGGGAGACAATATTTGGACCCTCAAAGCCATGAGCTGTATCTCACTGACTTAAAAGCAATTAGCCTAGCCATGGAGACTGTATGAACCAAGACTGAGGAGGCTTTATCCTGCTCTCTGAGCCCCTATTGTTGGTTTAAGTTCTGTTTGAACATTTTAAGGGAATCTACACTAACTCCTGTATGACTAACAAAAGTATAATACAAAAGCACAATATTTTTTTAGTCCCCCCTTCACTAAGAAATAACATAAAACATAGTATAATACTTTTTCACCCCCAAGAAAAAACTTAAAACATTTAGTCCTTGTCTATTTTGGAGGACCACTCCAGACAAAGATTTTAACAGCCGCTTGAAGGGAGTTTTGATTACTCTGTTAATGTCCATCTCTGCTCCAACAACACCAAGTCTAAGGGCAAAGGTGAGGATAGCTGTCATTGCCCCAAATGTTGTTTAAAAATCTGAGGTTTGGGCTGGAGAGATGGCTCAGCGGTTAAGGCACTTGCCTCCAGTGCCTAAGGCCCCAGGTTCAATTCCCCAGGACCCACATAAGCCAGACCCACAAGGTGGTGGCCCTAATGTGCTCTCTCTCTCTCTCTGATTGAAAATGAATAAATAAATTATTTAAAAATTTAGGTTTAAAAAAAATTCTGAGGTTTGTTGCTGTCTCACAGGGCTTTTGGTAGCCAGCTGAAGGCTGGCCAGGAGGGAGCATGGGGAAGGGAGCGCTTGCATTCTTGCTCTGGGTCCCCCGTTTGCCCAGAGCCACCAGGCACTGGGGACTGTTTGCTCAGTTCACTTTTTGCTTTTGGCTGTTTCTGTGGGGGCAGAGCATAGCTCCAGCTGCATAGATCTGGGAACGGCTGTTTCAAGTCCTGTTGGTTGTAAAGATGACTGCACTCTGGACCTTTAGAAGACATGGGAGGCAGCTTGCATCCTCAAGGGTCCCCACATTCCTGTAAGGAAGCAAAAGGGTCCTGTTTTGTGGGTATCATCCGCAAGCGATTATTCATGTGGGGCAATTCTCCCCAATGAGAAATACAAAGGCAAATCCTATCCCAGGTCCTTGGCAACCTTGTGTGGAGTCTTATTCCTAAACTTATATAATTCCCCCCTCTCTTGAGGATACCCCAATTGCTGTTGGGAAATGGGGATGAAGAAATCTCTCTCTTGTCTTTTTCCTGATGAATAGGACACAAAATTAAGGCATCTGGGAGTATCCCTCAGAAAGGGGAGGGGTCCCTAGCTAAGGCCCATGAGAGAGGCCCAATAGCCATATCATACATTGCCAAGATTTTGTCCTGTCTCACATTGTGAGGCAGGAGGTGGGGTGACTCCCCCAAAAGTGGGGAGTGTTTCATATAGGGTGTCCAGTGGAGAGTGGTTCACCATCAGGTTGCTGTCCACAGTGGAAACTCAGATCCATCCCCAGATGTTTATTGAATGGCATCGTAGCCTCTGATGTGGTCTGAGATGGTTCCTTTATGGCTTGCAAAACATAAGACATATATTAATAGAGTTATTAAGAAGAGATATGTACAGCATTTTATCTTAATAACAGCACAAGTGTTATAATATCTCATGATTGTTACTATAGACAAAATATAGTTTTGTAAGCATTTTTAGCAATAAGTCCAAATATAGAGATCTAACCTGGAAGTCACCAGATCAAGAACAGTCTAGAAAGACAACATCTATGTTGGAAAACATACCAATTATCCAGGAAGGTTTGGAGACTCAATATTTAGAGGCTGAAATAGTTTTCCTCAGATGTCTGAACGTATACCCTGGAGTAGGGAATATGTCTTAAAGAGTTAGTATAAAAACACAAAATAAGACAATTGTTGAAATAATATCTTAGATAGAGACTCTAATTACTCACAATAAAGTAGAGTCTGGACATTGTTGAATTAGAACAGCTGAGTTCTAATATCAATCTGGTTTTGAAAAAGAAAACATGTGACAACCAATGTTGTTAGCTTAACATTAGGCATTAATTAACCTGATATATAGTAGAGATCCTTATAAATAAGACAATTTTTATGTTTTTTTATTATTATTATTTTTAATTTATTGTCCATAATGAGTTACAACATTTAGTGGGCAAACAATGAGTTGTTATCGCCAATTCCCACTGCCCTTCCCTCCCCCCTTGACTAGATAACCTCCTCCATGGGCCGTTTGGATCAGTCCTTGTGATAGGGGACAATGGATAGCCTAGTATTCAGCCAGGTTCTCCTGGCCATGCCTCTGGATAATCTCTCCCACCACGGCTCTTATAATATTTCCGCCCCCTCTTCCGCATAGTTCCCTGAGTCATGGTGGATGAGTATTAAGGCTGCTTTAAGGTTGTGAGCTTAGGGGTCTTTGTTACGAAATCGTTGGTTTCTGTCTCACCAGCTTATCCTGTGTTGATTTAATGGCTATGGCTGTGGGCCCCTTGTTCATCCTGTCATGCTCTGTGGGGTTCCATTTGGATCCTCCACGATATGACTGTAGTGGCTCCTCTCTTGCCAGAATCTCAGCTATCGGCCTATGGTCGGTTGGTAGGGTTAGATGGGCCCCAGCTCTCTCGCTGCATCCTGAAAAATACAAACACAATCTCCATCGGAGAGTGAGATCAGTGTAGGTTAACAAATATACACAATTCTGGATTACCTAGATTCTATTTTTAGCCTCCCTGTCACTCGCTCCCATAGTGCATCTTGTTTTGGGAGCCCAAAAGTACGGGATCCGGTGCCTATCGCCCTGAATCCCTAGTTACAGACAAGGGGTCCCCCTCACTAAGTGGAAAATTGGTCAAATTTGAAAGCTGTTGATTGTCTCCCCCAGGCCCAGGCTCCTCCATTACACAAGTGCTCCTTTCTTGGTTCGCTGTTCACTCCCAGTAGGAGGTATGGTCAGCCTACTCATGGCCGCAGATTGTGTTTCGTGTCAATCGTCTCTGTTTACTCCAGCTATCGTTGATCAGTTTCCCCTGGCAGCCTGTGCAGTGCCTTCCAGCACTACACTAACTGCCTTCTGCTGGCTGGATACCATTCCGGATGTTGAAGGGTTTCTCGATGCTGATCGATGGCAGTCTGTGGTTTCTTCAGCAACAGGGTTTTGCCTCAGGCCTGGGGAGGGCACTCAAGAGCATTGACAGAATTCTGTCTTGTTGTTGGAATCTCATGAGTCGCTTTGGTCAACAGCTCAGTGAGGGAAGGAACCAGTGGTTGGAAACAGGGGTTGTCAGGCTGATCTATTAATTCACAGGCTTAGACTATCTACCCTAATACTCATGGCCCCTCTTGCCAGGCAACGCTCACTACTTTCTCAATAGGTTCCAGTATGCTCGTAAGGATTTTATACTTTTGAACCTAACATTGTTTATCCTAATGCTTATGCCATTCCCCTCCCCCATCCCTTACCCGTCATTCATAACGTCTCAGTTCTTTCTACTAGTCTGCATAAAGAAAACGGTTATCCTGGTTAAGGACCACATATGAGGGAGAATATGCGGCATTCTATTCTCTGTTCTTTTGAGTGATCACTTAGTAAGATCTGCTCAAAGTCAGACCATTTTTTCCTAAATTTCGATGTTTCATTTTTCCTTTCAGCTGAGTAAAATTCCATCTTGTAGTGTAAATATACCACAGTTTCTCTGTCCATTCCTCCATGGATGGGCATTTGGGGTGATTCCAGTTCTTGGCTATTATGAATTGAGCTGCTATAAATATAGTTGTACAAATGTTTCTGTGTCGAGAGGTGACATCTTGTAGATAGATGCCTAGTAGAGGGATAGATGGGTCCATTGGAAGGATTATGTCCATTCTGCTCAGAAGTCTCCACACTGCTTTCCATAGTGGTTGAACAAGTTTGCAATCCCACCAGCAGTGAATGAGGGTTCCTTTTTCCCCGCATCCTCGCCAGCAACGATTGTTGGTTTTCTTTATGATTGCCATTCTGACAGGGGTAAGGTGGTAGCTCATGGTAGTTTTGATTTACATTTCCCTGATGCTTAAGGATGTTGAGCACTTTCTCAGGTGAGAAAAGGCCATTTGTGTTTCCTCCTCTGTGAATTCTCTGTTGAGATCAGTGCCCCATTTGTGAGGGGGCAATTTGGGTTTTTGCTATTAATTTTTTTGAGTTCTCTGTAGGTTCTGGAAATTAGGCCTTTGTCTGAGCTGTAGCTGGAGAAAATCATCTCCCAGTTTGAAGGGGGTCTATTGACTCTGAGAATGGTGTTTTTGTCTGTACAGAAGCTTTTGAGCCTGATCAGTCCCATTGGTTAAGTGACTGTTGCACTTCCTGGGCTTCTGGAGATTTGCTCAGGAAGTTGTTCCCTACTCCTATCTCATGTAGGGTTCCTCCTACTTTTTCTTCCAGGGTGTTCAGGGTTATAGGCTTGATATTGAAGTCTTTGATGATTTGGAGTTGATATGTGTGCATGGTGAAAGAACTGGGTCTATTATCATTTTTTTACACGTGTTTATCCAATTTGTCCAGCACCATTTGTAGAAGATGCTATCTTGGGCCCAGCATACATTGTTGGCACACTTGTCGAAGACTAAGAAGCTGAAGATACTTGTATTAAAGGCTGGGTCTTCAATTCTATTCCACTGGTCAGACTGTCTGTTTTTCTGCCAATACCATGTTGTTTTAGTTACTATGGCTTTGTAGTATGTTTTTAAGTCAGGTAGGGTGATACCTCCTGCATAATTTTTTCTGCTCAGAATAGTTTTAGCTATTTGAGGTCTCTTATCCTTCCAAATAAATTTGGAGATTATTTTTCAATGTCTGTGAAGAAGGAGGTTGGGATTTTTATTGGAATCGCATTGAATCTGTAGATTGCTTTTGGCAGGATCGCCATTTTCACTATATTGATTCTCCCTATCCATGAGCATGGAATGTCTTTCCATCTCGTTGCATCCTCCTCTATTTCCCTCTTGAGTGTTTCAATATTTTCCTTATATAAGTCTTTCACTATCTTGGTTAGTGATATTCCCAGGTATTTAATTTTATTTGAGCATATAGAGAAGGGGAAAGTTTCTCTGATGTCTTTTCCGAATGCTTGTCTTCTGTATATAGAAAGGTTACTGACTTTTATGTGTTTATTTTATATCCTGCCACTCTGCTGAAGACATTGATCACCTTCAGGAGTTTACTAATACTGCTCTTTGGGTCTGATATATATAAGATCATGTCATCTGCAAAGAGGGATAGTTTGACTTCTTCCTCTCTGATTTATATCCCTTTTATGTTGTTCTTTTGTCTTATTCCTTGGGCTAGAACTTCAAGCACTAAGTTAAATAGCAGTCGTGAGAGTGGACATCCCTGTCTTGTCCCTGAATTAAGTGGGAACTCCTTGAGTCTTTCCCCATTGAGGATGATTTGTGCTTTAGGAGATCTGTATATTGACTTTATCATTTTGAGGTATAGGCCATCTATGCCTATTCTTTCCAGGGTTTTTAACATGAAGTGGTGTTGAGTTTTGTCAAAAGCCTTCTCATCATCAATTGAGATGACCATGTGGTTTTTGCGGGTGAGTTTGTTAATGTGGTGAATTATAATTATCGTCTTTCGTATGTTGAACCATCCCAGCATCGCTGGGATGAAGCCGACTTGGTCAGGGTGAATTACAGTCTTGATGTGAGTTTGTATTCGGTTTGCTAAGATTTTGTTTAGGATTTTTGAATCCAAGTTCATCAGGGATATGGGTGTGTAGTTTTCTTTTCTTGTTACATCCTTGCCTGGTTTGGGAATTAGGGCAATGGTAGCTTCATAAAAGGAGTTTGGGATCCTACCCTCTTTTTCTATGCCCCTGACAAGCTTCAAAAAGAGAGGTTTCAAAAAAAAAAAAGAGAGGTTTCAGTTCTGTGATGAATGTTTGGTAGAATGCAGCTGAGAAACCATCTGGACCTGGGCTTTTCCGTTTGGGGAGGTTCTTGATTACCGAGTCAATCACTGTGATTGTTATCGGATTGTTTAGGATCTTTATCTGCTCTGGTCTGAGCTTTAGAAGTTGGTAGTTGTCCAGGAATTTATCCATTTCCTCCAGGTTCTCTAATTTTGTGGAGCAGAGGTTTTGGAAGTATGACCTGATGATTCTTCCAATCTCCTCAGGATCTGTTGTGATCTCACCCTTGTCATTTTTTATTTTGTTTATTTGGGCTTTCTCAGTTTTTCGTTTGATTAAGTTGGCCACGGGTGTGTTGATCTTATTGACTTTTTCAAAGAAGCAACTTTTTGATTTATCTATTTTTTCAATTGTTTACTTTGTTTCCAAGTCATTAATCTCAGCTGTGATCTTAATTATTTCCTTGCGTCTCGAGCTCCTAAGGTTGGATTTTTCCATCTATTCTAATGACCTTAGGTGAGAGGATAGTTTGTTAATTTGAGACATCTCTGTCTTTGTTATGAAGGCATTTAGAGCAATGAATTTCCGCTTTAGAACTGCCTTCATTGTGTCCCACAAGTTCTGACAGTTTGTGTCCTCATTAGCATTTGTTTCTAGGAAGTTCTGGATTTCCTGTCTGATTTCTTGTTTGACCCATTCATTGTTCAGGAGCGAGTTGTTCAGTTGCCAATATCTATTGAAATTTTTGGATCCTCTCCCATTGTTAATTTCCAGCTTTAATGTGTTTTCGTCTGATATGATGCAGGGGATTACACTGATATATCTGAATTTGCTGAGGGATGATTTATGGCCCAGTATATGGTCAATTTTGGAGAAAGTTCTATGTGCAGCTGAGAAGAATGTGTAATCTGTGTTCTTGGGGTGGAATGTTCTTTAGATGTCTGTTATCCCTAGTTTGTCTATGGTGCCATTTAGCAACTTGATTTCCCTGCTTCTCTGTTGTTTGTACAATCTGTCTAGGTATAACAGTGGAGTGTTAAAGTCTCCTAATATGATGGTTTTGACATCTATATCTGCTTTGCTTTTGAATAATTTATGCCTAATGAACTGAGGGGCCCTTGCATTTGGTGCATACATATTTACTATAGTAATGTCTTCCTGTTGTATCGTTCCCTTGATGAGTAGGAAGTGAACATCATCGTCCTTTTTTATTGCTGTTGGTTTAAAGTCTATTTTGTCAGATATTAGAGTCGCTATACCCGCTTTTTTATTATTTCCACATGCCTGGAAAATTATTTTCCACCCTTTTACTCTCAGTAGGTAGCTGTCTTTAGCAATAACGTGTATTTCTTGAGGGCAACAGATGGAAGGGTCCATTTTCCTGATCCAACCTGCCATCCTGTGTCTTTTTATAGGAGAGTTGAGTCCATTTACATTCAAAGTTTAACTGTGAGGTTTGCTTTAAACCCTGCCATGTTGGAGAGAATATGGAGGTTGGTATCTGAGCTGTTGTTGTTCTCTTTGGTGTTACCTTGCTTGTTCTCTGTTCCTTTCCTAGGTTGGATATTTGTCTCATCTACATGGGATATCTCGTGAAGTATCTTCTAAAGGTTTGGCTTTGTGTTCAAGTAACTGTAGAGCTGGTTAGTTTCATGGAATACTTTCATTTCTCCATCTATTATGATGGATAACTTTGCTGGGTACAGTTGTCTAGGTTGGAATCCGTATTTCTTTAGGCCTAGGATCGCTTTGTTCCAAGCTCTCCTGGCTTTTAAAGTTTCTCTGGAGAAGTCTGAGGTGATTCTGATGGGTTTTCCTTTATACGTGAGTTTCCTTTCTC